>JARHVA010000292.1:1075000-1077500 GCA_037957365.1 Torreya grandis | reverse complement strand
GTATTTCTTGACACCCAAGGATTTATGTGATGTTTACCGCTAAAATTTCAGACAAAGGGAGTTTAAAAATTCATGATAAGTTTCAAATATAATATTATGAAAATATTCATGGTAATTTAATGATGAAAGGGTCCATTTGTCACTTCTCACATGTAAAGAAGGTTAGTTTTGAAGAAGATGTACAAGGTGTCAAGCAAGTAATCCAAATCCTATGCCACTTAGATGATAAAGCACCTTCAGAGGAGGAACACATGTATTTAGTTACCTATTTATACCATTATTTATATCCTTTATTTTTTTAAACTCATGTGGACACATGGAAATATCCCTCCTCTATGCCACTCTCTCTTGCTCATTTCTCTATACAAGTTTCCTCTGTTGGCATTGTATATCATCCACATTTGGTATAGAGAAGCATTGATAAGTTAAATACTGATTTTTCCTTTGGAATAAATATTTCAATCTGGTTTAGTTTCTCAAATTCTTGCTTAAATGTGTCAAGTATTATATGGTTCAATGACAAGTGATAGTTATCTTTCATTGTGTTCATCTAACTCTTTCATTCTTTGTGTGATTAATATGCCTTATAATATGTAACATGATGTGTAACTAATTTATATGTGTATTTTAGTGTGAATAATATTAACAATGTCTATGATCAAACATATTATTCATATACCTTCATGTTGAAACACTTTTTATAGGATAACCTTGGGTTTTGAGATTAGTTTTGCAAGCTGCCTTCCATAGCACTGGTTAATGTAGGCTTCTAGATTTTATCTTGTTGCATCACCTACATTAGAGTGGTGCTTTATCTCATCTTACCCCTTTTTATTATAAGCAATTAGGTTAGTGGTTAGTTACATGTGTTGTGTAAGTGGGCTATCCCTTTAACCTAGAGAGTCACCTCTAATAATTATTACCCACAACATATGAAGTTTTTCAATATTATCCCAAAACTAAGGAGGCTGGAGTAGTTCTCCTTATGATGAAAATTTGGATAATAACAAGAAACTCAACCGTCAAAATATACTAGTGTCACATATATAATGTTGATACCTTTTCAATTACACAACCTGAGTTTACAATTACTAAACGTAGTAGTAAAAATTAAAAAATGATGCCCCTAAAATGACTCTACAATGTTATACGCAAGTTTTTTTTGTATCATATTCAATTCATAGTTTGATTATGATATTCATTTTGGTTCCATTTATAGGTATAGGTTTAAATCATTAGTATCATAAGAATTTGAGTTAGATTTATTAATTTCTAGATTAATTTTCTTCCTTTATAGATTAAAATTAATTTTTTATAGATAAAAATTATTTACTACATAGATAAAAATTACAATTTGGAATTTACATCCTTAATTTTAGGGAGAAACAAAAGAATCTCATACATTTGTTTTACTCTCCATGATATAGCATTAATTATGAAAATTCTAAAGAAAAAATTCCCCAAAAGGACTAACCCTATACAGGTGAAGAAATGGCTAAAAGTGGAAATTTTGAGGGAGTTTTATTTATAATTTTCCTTAACGATAGAAATAATTCAGTTTTAGTTTATATGTATTGAGAGATACAATCTCTTAGAGCTAATATTAAGGAGATAGAAGAAAGAGACAATTAGTTGAATGCTCGAACTCCAAAAATTTATCATGATGTAGGTCATATTAGCAAGTTAATATGTGTACCTATTCTTAGAATAATTATATGTTCGCCCCTCCTTAGTTTTTTCCACTTGTCAAAAGCTAGATCACTATGGCATAATATTCTCATCAGAGATAGACACTCATAAGACATAGAGGTAATTAGATAAACCCATATTAATTGGATCTCATGATAAAAGTGAAAATCCTAGCTCATTAATTTGGGAAGGTTTGGAGTAGAATAGATAAAGATGTGAAGAAATTTTCAACTGTGATTTTTTTCTAGTCTATGCTTCTTCTACAATTTTTTTCAATGTTCTAGATAAAATTAACAAAGAGATTAAATTGAGTAATATTAATATAAAAACACTGGAATAAAATACCTTGGTGACGTTTTCTAACGTAGAAGGAGCTATGGCAAAACCAAAAGTTGTCTTGAACAAAAGTAAAATAATCACTATTTCTAAAGATAGCTTCCAACCAATTTATTCCATTCAAACTTATATCACATTTTTTTGGTAATCATATATATAAGGAGATAGGAAGGATTAAACAATTGTGCAAAATAATAAATAATTCAACATAAAAACCAATCTTGAAACTAACTAGCATGACTCTATGATCCCAAAAATGGGTTAAGGGGGATACTTTTTTTTTTGTTATTCTATTTGTGAGTAATTTGTTTCCCTTGTTTATCATTCATTGGGGATCCTTTGTGTTGTTTAATTTATTTTGTATGACATCTTTTTGTTTATCTTAGTTTTTATGGCTATCCTTTATCTGTTAGCCTATTTGATCCTTTATTGAATATATTTTGTTATTTTTGTAAAAGGGAAAGGTTCCTTTTAA
>JARHVA010000292.1:1022500-1067500 GCA_037957365.1 Torreya grandis | reverse complement strand
TCTTAGGAACCTCTATCTTATTTGTTCACCTTATTGATTCATTGTTGGCTTATTTTTATTTATGTATTTATCTTCTATTTTATGTTACTTATTGAGACTTATATGGGAGATCATTGATATATCATTTGATTTATTTTTAATAGGTTTTGACTGCTTTTAAAACTCTTTTCCTTGTAAAATGTGAAACCTAACTCATAACATGTACTTGTGTACATTTTGGTAAAAATAAACATGTCATAATTTCCCTTTCATTTATTGGGAAAGACAATAAATGTGTATTTATTTATCCATTAATGAATAAAAATTACATGCATCAATTGCTCCTAGAATAAATCATACACCTATTAGTGAGAAGTAACATGTAGCGATTATAATTATTATTTTTTGATTGGTAATAGGAGTGTTTCAAAATGGACCCTCCCATTTTATAGAGGATAATAAAAAATATTATAACAAAAGATCACGTGAAACACCTCTACTAGTGGCAAACATAGAATGTTACAAAAAAGCTACATACCAATAAAAATGTAGGCATAAATTAAAAATTATTTGATTTCTAGAATATTTAGAAGAGGTTGAAGGACATAGTAAATATATTAATACAAGAGCATTTATGAAACACTCATTAGATATTGACCAAATTATAAGTCATATTGAAGATGTGAAACATCATCTGTTACTAAATGTTTTCCAATTGATTTTGATACTAGTTTAGGAATGGTTAGTGTTAAAGGTACAAAAAGAACATAATAAAGGAGTGTAGCAAGCACAAAACCTAAAACATATGACTTTGATTTGATGACCACATTGTATCCTCTTGCACATCACAAGGCATATTATCAAAGGAATATAGCTTAAAATTTTACCATACTAAAATTGGTGGTGTAATTTTAATGTTCGGCATGCCTTTTTAGGATGGTTTGTCATTTACTTTGTTAGGAAAGGGGACATGGCTCCACAAAAAATGAATTTCTTTGATTTAGTAAATAAAGGGATGGATTATTTGTCAATAAAAGTTTATGAAAAATTGAGGAAAATTAGAGATATAGTGAAGAATTATTCTTCATAAATGGAATGACTCCAAGACATAGGAAGAATTCATAGAGTAGATGGGGATGAGATTACTCACGTAAAGAACAAGCTCCTTATTCTAGTTTGTAACCTGAAAAGTAAGCCTTTTATGAGAAAATATATGGCATCTCCAAAATGCTTAATAGACATAACTATTTCAAATTCGTTGTTAAAATTAGAATCCACTAAAACTACTGAACAAAAAAAAATTACAATATGGTCTCATCTCCCTCCACCAATTTCAACTCCATACAAAAAGGACCATGAGATCCAAAAACCTGAATTTAGAAGAAATGAATCATAGTGACAAAAGTTTTTTGAACATGATTATGAGTTATAAACTGATATGGAAGAGGATTACTATAGTCCTAATTAATTTGAGGTTATCATCACACCCAAATAGTTTTTTTTTGATTGATTTCAAACTAAGAATGAACATTCCTAGATCTGCAAATCATACAAGGTTAGAAGAGCCAAAAAGTGAAAACCTCAAGGAATAGTTGACATTTCTAGTGGGAATGCAACATGCATTTGCAACTTTAAAAAAATTACAAATTGAAATACTCATTCGAAGGTCCAAAACATATAGCTAAACATAAGGTCAAAGCCTCAAGTAGGATTTTTAAGAAACTTTACAACATTAAAATGCAATTGTAAAATTGTAATTTAAAAATGTTGAGCATACTTCTAGAATCCCACCAACTTGTAAATTTGTGTCTGGGGTCCGAAATCCCACATAATAAAAATAAATTAAAATATGAAAAAGATAAAAAAGAAAAAGAGAAAAAGTGAATGGGAAAAGTCAAAAGAAATAAAGGTAAAATCAAAAGAGGTATGTGTAATTTCAAAGGAAGGAAATGTGGGTGAAATATTTTCATCGAATAAAAAAATATGTAGAAAATGCAATTAGAAGATACCAACTGAAGAGGTCTGCATCTCAATCATGATTCCATTAGGTGATTCATATCTTTGTGGGAAAGTTTAGGCTTGACATATGTCTTTTGAGTAGAGAAATAAACAAAATAAATTTCTAGAACTTATATTCTTTTTTATTTCCATCCTTCTTTCATTCCTTATTTTTTATAGGGAATGAAGTGACTAGATATTTAGATGGTAGGTCATTCACAAGCTTCCAATTGTGAAAATGACTAGTCAAATATAGGGAAAATTAGTTGCACAAGAAGACAAAATTACTTTTGCTCTCAAATATGATATTCTCCCTTAAGCTCAAGTGCAATGAACTTAAATATAGGCAAATCAAAGTTTGTTATCAAAATACATCATGATATAGAAACCTACCTAACATAATGATTTTTTTATAGAGCATGAGCATTTAGGCATGATTAAAGGCATCTTCCAGTAGGAGCATATTGGAGGAATATTCTAGGTGATAAATTTATATATGTAAAGAGGTTTTGTCCTCATTATAGGGGTTGGTTTCCTTTTTCATTCTCCAAATTTTTATCAGTGCTCTTATCTCCTTTTCTAATGTGATTGCAGTTGTATAATCATTAGCAAACTTTGAGAGCATTTTGTGTATGTCTCCCCTATTTTAGAGAAAATTGACCCTACTTTTCACCATTGTTATGAAATTTGAACATTATGTACACTAATATAATTTCATGTTAATGAAAACATTTGTGATTTATGTTGTATCTTGTCAATGAAGTGCAATGGTACATTTTGGATTAATTGTTGATTGTGTATTTATGTTTTAGTCTATTAATGGTAGTCATTTTTGGCATGAATCTAGATTATAAATTACTTTTTACATTATTATTTGAAAATGTTTTGTTGATAATATCTTAAGGACATCCTAGATTTATTGATTTGATAGGATAATGTGTTTGAATCTTTACTTGAAGTGTATGCTTTGGGATTTCAAGGGTCATTTGATTGCTTGTATTAGATTGACATCGATGAATATAAACCATTTCTTTGTTGCTTTCCTATTCAATATTTTGGAGTATTCTAAATTTTGAAATGAATGATTGCATGTTTGTTTAAGAAGTTCCCCATGCTGAAAGCCACCATAAACACTCTTTTATATATACATAACTTTTCCTACCTACCCTACCCCTGTAAATAATACATGTTGATTATTCGAAGCATTATTTACCAACATATGCATTAGTATTACATATCTATAATATGTCTATAATTGGTATTTGAATAATATAATTATGATATTCTATTTGGATCTTAGTTTTCAATGTTTCATTTAGAAATGAAAATTGTAATCACTCCTATCTATCTTTAGTAGCTTGTGTCTATTTTAGAAGTATTTTCCTAGCCTATGTGATAATGTTTCCTAAGTGGACTATGCAAGGTTGGTTATGCTTTGGTTATATTTATATGTTTATCAATAATCCCCTAGAGATTAACCTCATGATCAAGCTACCCCATAGGTTCTCTCACCTTGGTTCAAGCAGAGCCAGAAGTAGTAGGGAATTGACCATACCCTTTATCAGTATCTTTTAATCATTGTCGGTGTTGATTCTATCTAGATGTTAAGCCTTTCCCTGGCTCTAACAACATAATTGGATCTATCATCTATGTTTGAAATATTCTAAAGTTTTTAATGTTGAAGTCTATAAGTGTATAAATAAGAACCAAAACTGTAATAGCACCATTATTGGGCAATAAATAAGATCCTTAGAACCTAAATTGCCAATGAATTTTATATAGAGCTATTTTTTTAAAATCTTATTAAATTCTCTATTGCTTAAGATTTGATTAATTAATCTCTATTGATAAGTTTTAGGTTATATTTACACATTTTGTCTTATGTGTTTGAAAATCATAGGTTATTTGAATCTAATTTTCTATGTTGGGTCATCAACTGTGCAACACTATATTGGCACCATTATTGGGCATGATCCTTAGCACTTGTATTATTAGGGACTCTTGTAGAGAGTTGATATTTATTAATGATCTAAAGTTATTTATTTGAAGTCTTGTATTCTCATTACTAATTACAAGAATGTATGATTTAATAATTTATAACTGTCATTTTGTGTTATTTTATATCTTAGAATATTTCTTCTAGTGGTGACTCCAACATTTTATATAGTTTTTGAAAGATCAGTGCCAATTTTAATTAATTTAATTTGAAGTGTTCTCTTATTTGAAAAACTAGAAGGATTTGGACTCTCCTTCAAAGGTGACTCATCAAATTAACTTGTCTCTGAGTTAAATTTTCATCATAAAATAAGGAGATAAGTTTGAAATCTAATTGAAGGAAAACTATCAATAAAAAAGAAGTGTCTAGATAGTCACAATTCTAGTCTACCTGAATGTTTTTTTAAACTTCCTTAGATTGAAGATTATCAAATTTATATTAATAACTCAAAACCTTATAGTCTTATTTACTACCTAGTACATTCTCAACCAACTAAATCTCCTCTTGGGCTTGATCCACTATGTCCACATCACTCACCCCCTCATAGTACTTCATCAACAAGTATTGAGTCCACCATAAAACCAATCATGAGGCATAGAGATTAGGATGATAATAAACATCCTGAATTTAGGATTCCTAAATTTAAACCTATTAACATTGATGAATTAGAGGGTTACCCTAATGAAGTTCTAAATGAGGTAAGGAACTGACTCCCTAAGTTTTAGTGTAATAATGCAGTCATTAATGACCATCATTTGAGGGATTTTCACATTATCATTGAATATTATGAGGTTGATAATATGGATGTGTATATTAATTTTTTTCATAAACTAGAAGAAGATGTGAGTGGTTCAATTCTTTTCCCCATGGATGCATAGATTCATGGGAAGAAATGAAGAATGTTTTCAAAATTCAATATGGTGATAGAGTTAATCCTAGGTTCCTTCTTGAAGAAATTAACAACATAAAGAATAACCCTAATAATTGTGTACAAGATTTCATTACAAGGTTTAATAAGACTATGATTAGGTTGTTTTCTAATTTTAGGCCAACTGATAATGTCTGTTTGATCAAATATTGTGATGCATTTGACAAGAAGGATACATATTACTTGAGGGATAAGACTCTCATAAATTTGATGTTCAAATTCAACATGGACATCAAAATTTAAAATAACATAAAGTCTATGGGAAAACCTATGAATAAGAGGGATATGGTAAAGTTGATCAATCCTAAAAAGTCTCAATCCAATAAGGCTACTAACCTTAAGAAAACTATGAAAAACCTGGCAACTATTGTCAAGGAAATGTCATACAAATTTTCCAAAGCTGAGAAGGGTATCCCTCATGGATCTTCTAGTCAAGAGAGAAATAAAAAATAGAATCAAGCATAATAGACACCCTCTTTCCATAATTGAGATAATGATAAAGGGAAGAACCCTACCCAAAATCATAGAAATTAGAATAGTGGTGATGGAAAGGAGGTTCATGATCTGTTGATCACCAAGGTTAATGTTTTATATTATAATATTGGAATTTATTGGTGTGATAAATACTTCCTCCCCCATATTATTTATGATACTACTAAAAGAATTGATGAAGATGCAAAAGAACCCGAGTCTGCATCTAAAAATGATGAGATTTTGATGTTTGATTATCAAATATCACAAATTAAAATTTATACCACCATGGAATCGCTAAGTGATACTACTAGTTATTAATTTTGAAGTATATTATAAGAGGTATGTGTCTCAAATATCAAATTTGTTTGTGATACAAATATGACACAAGCATATGAGTTACCAAATCATGACTTTGAATTTTTAAGATCTATTATGATTAAAAAGTATGATGGGGGGAATTCCTTCAATTGAGGATAGGCAAAAATTGCCCAAGAGAAATAATATAGTTTTAAAATTAAACAATAATATGATTCTCCTCAAAATACCACTCCTATAGACCCAACAGTAGGGGATGCAAATAAAGAAGTTAATAAAACCAAACAAGTCCCTATTTTTTGCAAACTAGTACCCATTTCAAAAAAATTGAAAGATAAAGGTGCTCCATCCAAGATTATAAAACCTTTGTTATCTAGTATTACTAATGGTTTGAATTATACAAGATAGAACCCACCCTTGATAAATGTTGTAAGGTATGCTAGTTCATCTCATTCTATTCCACCTCTAACTATAAATTCTTGTATTCCTAGTAAAAGTGTTGTCACCATTCTTAATAATACTCCCCTTCCTTAGTATAGTCTATGTGATATGGCCCAAGTACTGAGTCAATAAAAAATCACTCTCCCACTTATTGTATTGTTATGAATACTAGAATATAGGAGGAGGGCATTTGAATATTTGGATTTCGGTGATAACACAATTGATACTAAAATTAATTTACCCTCAATACTCTTTGATAATGATTAAGAGTCGCATGAGGTTACTAAAACAACCTAAAAGGTCTATTTGGGGACTATGTTGATAGACAGTCAGTTGGATGTTGACTCATTTTACATAACCATGTTGATTAATGGTTTAACTATTCAAAATTTTATGTTTGATTCTAGAGCTTCTTCTAATGTGATTCCCTTGGGTGTCCATAATAATCTTAGAGTAAAAATAACATATGATTCTAGCAAGTGTTACTCCATGGATTCAAGAGAGGTGCTAGTTTGTTGACAAGTTCGATTATTGGTAGTCCAATTGGTGGTTCATCTAGGTATGTTTATGAATATCAATGTGGTAGTTGTGGATTGTCCTCCTAAGTGGGGGATGTTATTGTCAATAAAATGGGATATGACATTGGTGGTAATGTTCACATGGACATTTCTTATGCCACCATTCCTTTAGAGGGTGAGATGGTGAAAATTCATAAAGAGCCTAAGATATTGTATACAAAATGTGTTCTGACTGAGATGATGTACATTGATGTCAAGATAAATAACTTTTTTGGAAATGTAGATCGTGTTAAAAAATGTAATGTTCTTGATATTAGACATGAAAATGGAAATAATGATGTTTATAGAATGTATTTTGATGGGGATTTCTCCAATCCAATCTTGGGAATGGAGTTGGACTTGCATTTTATGCCCCTAATAAAAGTCTTTTAGTTTTTACTTGATGTTTTCCTTTTAGTGCACTAAAAACATTGCTAAATATAAGGCACTCTTTCTTTGTTTTAAGATCACCTAAGAACATAGAATTACAACTCTGATTATAAAGGGTGACTCTAAGTTAGTGGTTAAGAAGTTCTAAAATGATTATGCCACCAAAAATAAAAGGTTAAAGCAATATAGAAATGATGTATGGGATTCCTTAGAATTATTTTACACTTCTAATATTTGTTATCATGACATAAGCTCCAATGAAGATGTTGAAAAACATGTAGGGTTGGGTTCTCAACTTCAAATTTAAAATATGAACCCTCACTTTAAGTATCGACTGGAGGTACTTGTTATATCTTTAGTCCCAGACAACATTTATCATTGGCAAGTTTTTGATGATGATGATCAGATTAAGAGATTTATGAATTATGAATCACAATTTCAAGATTAGATTATAGACATAGAATCCATGGTCAAAATCTATGATTGGTGAGTTTAGACATCATTCAACTCAATACAAACACCATCCCAAGGGGATTGGTGAGTTTAGAGCCATGTTTTGATTCAAAAAAATAAATTAGAACTTATGATATTTTTATCTCAAAATATGTGACTTAGTATAATGGGGGTTCCAAAGAAAATCCATGAAAAGTCTAGCTTGATACTCCCTTAATTTTAAAAGATAAACAAGCTAACATGCAGTTGCTAAAGAAGTACCAATATTGATTCACTTGGTCTTATTCTAAATTGAAACCATATAGATAATATTTTTTTCATAATGTCATCCCATTAAATCCTAAAATCGAACCATTTAGGTAAAAGTCGATGCCTATTAGCTAGAGACCAAATAACCTTATCTTAGCCACTAAGATGTAGGATGAGTTAAAGAAGTTAATGGATTGTGGGATTATCTAGTTCATCAAGTATTCATCATGGGTGGTAAAATTATTCCAATTGATAAACAATAATGGTGACATCAATTTGTGTGTGGATTTTATAAATTTGAATAAATCTTCTCAAAATGATAAGTACCCCTTGCCTAATATGTATAACCTATTACATAGTGTTATAGGATCAGAGATGCTTTTCAGATTTGATGGTTTATTTGGGTATAACTAGGTTATGGTGAAATAATATGAGAGAACCAAAAACACATTTACAATGAATTTGGGAACTTATGTCTATATAATGTTGCATATTGGGTTAATGAATATTGATGCAATGTTTTGGAGAGATATGGATATAAATTTTTTATGTGTAATTAACAAGTTAATTAAAGTGTATTAGGATGACATTATAGAGTAATGCAAAAATATTAACTAACATTTAGAATATCTAGATAAATTATTCCCTAAATGTAGGGAATTTGGTATTTCCCTTAATCCAATGAAATATCACTGTAGATTAAAAAGGACCATGTTTAACAGACACATAGTCTCTACAAACAGTGTCATGATAGACATAGAAAGATTGGAATCCATTGAAAAAGTTCCTATCCTATAGTCCAAGAAGGGAAATTAGTCATTCTTCAGAAAAATCAACTTAGTTAGAAGGCTTGTGTCCAACTTTATAAAAACTAATTTGCCAATTACTTATATGTTAAATATGTACCAAACCATCAAGTGGGAGGAGAAGGCCATATAAGCTTTCAATGACATAAAAAGAGACTTGAATTTTACCCCTATATTGGCCAATCTTGATTACACTAAGGAATTTCAAATATTCTCTTTTGCATCACAAAGTACTATAGCTATTGTTCTATTGTAAAAGAATGATGATGGTCATGAAAAACCCATATCTTTATATAGTAAAGCTATGCAGGGATCTGTATTGAGCTATAATATCATGGAAAAGTAATATTTAACCCTATTTAATGTTATTAATGTGTTCATAGCTTATATTATGAGTTTAAATATTATTTCATATGTCCCACATTCAATCGTCAAAGACATCTTGATGTAAATTGAAGCATCATGTAAAAGGTGCTAGTGGATCAATAAGTTACAAGAATATGATATGAATATCTAGACCACCAAGTTGGTGAGATGGATTGGATTATCCAAGCTCATGCTTGAGACCAATTTTGAAGCCATAGAGGTAAACAATGGTGTTTTCAATAGTGATGATTTTTTAAGTAAAATCAACATATCTTTGTGTTATAAGGACATTGTTTGCTATTTTCAAAGTTTGAATTGTCCCCTAACATGGATAAGAATAAAAGGATAACTCTTAAAATTATATCTTAAAAGTATCTCTTGACTTAAAATGGACTGAAATGGAGGAACCTAGATGGAGATCTCCTAAGATTCTTGGTAGAAGAAAAAATTACTAATTTAATTGAATTCTTTCATAGTGGGGTATGTGGTGGTGACTTTTTACCTAAAACCATAACTCATAAGATTATGAGAGATTGTTATTGGTAGCCATAAATACTCAAGTATGTTCTAAATAAAGTAAGAAAGTTTGAAAAATATGAGCACTTTGCTAGAAGGTTGAAATCTTCTAGTTCTCTCCCCCTACACTCTATAATGATTGGAGGCCCATTTAGACAATGGGAAATGTATTTCATTGGAGAAATCACAGATTCATCAAGTAATAGACATAGGTATATATTGGTTGAAATTTAATACTTCACAAAATTCATTAAGGTGGTCCCTATAAAAAAGGCCATAGATTAGGTGATCATGGAATTTATATGGAATCACATTACTTGTAGATTTGGTGTGCCTATGAAGGTAATTTATTATAATTCCATGAGCTATAGAGTTAAACCTTTGGTGGCATTGTGTAAATAATATGTAATCACATTGAATTATGCTTCCAATTTCAACCCTCAAGGAAATTGGCAACCAGAATTCAGTAATAAGAACTTGTTCAAAATCATTAAAAGAACTTTGGAAGCTAACAAGAAGAAGTGGGGTGAGAAGTTTAAATTTTATTTATGGGGTTATAGGATTAAACCTAAGATATCTGTAGGTAAGATCCCTTCAATTTTTTTTATTGTATCTCAATCTAGTTTTACTATGAACCTATAGTTACCAACCTATCAATTCATTCAACATCTAGAAGAAGATGATGAAGTTAACCACTATGAAAGTAGAATGAACCACATTGTTGAGATTGATGAAATTAGAAGAAAAGATCAAGAGAGACACGTAAAGTTCAAGGAAAACCTCAAAATAATATTTGATATAAATTCCACTCCAATGACATTTCAACAAAGTGATCTAGTTTTACTTTTGGATAATGGACACGAGGAGAAAGGAAAATATGATAAATTTGATGCCTTGTGTATGGGCCCTTATTTTCTTGATTTCATAATCGGGTAACATAGCTTCTTCTTAAGAAACCTTGATGGTGAGATACTAGAACTACTAGTTAATGGTAGACATCTAAAACACTTCCTTAACAGAGTCCATGTTTGTGTAAAGTAATGTATAGTGTATAGTTTTGTTACCCTTTTGTATCAGGCTTTGATTATATAGGTATTTTTATTATTGTTTTTCATGACTTTGTTCATAGATCTTCCTAATCAATGTAATCTTATCTATTTGAGTTTCCATGGGTGTTTTTATGAGATTATTAAAATTTTAATTGTGTGCCCTGTGTAACAGGCATGTAGTATTTTTTGGGGGGGTTTCTTATAGACCCGTAAGGGGTGTATATACTTAGGTGAGAGATCATATTATTGCCCAAATATTCTTAAATAATTTGTTCCCTTCCTATGAATGTGAATATCTAAAAACCTAAGTATTTCCCCTTAAACGAGATCCATACATGTGTATTGATAATGAAAAATTGATTTTACAATAAAGATATAAAAATTATGCTTTTGTAACTATGTTGTGGAGACCCCATAAGTATAGTTTCACTAATAATTAACATTTTCATGTTTGTGTTTAATGTAGTGTTTACAAGTTTTGTATTAAATATCAAGATGGTAGAATTAAAAATGTGATAGAGTATTACAAATATTAAATCTATATTTAGTATTGTAAAAGAATGAACATATTGGAGAGTCAAGATGGGATTTCAATGTTTCATTACAAGTTTAATTTTCAATTTTTAAGACACACACAAAATTCTAAAACATGTTACCTACTAAGTGTAAAGTTACATTATGCAAAGGAAATTCCAATACCCAGGACATGTGTCATTAATAAAGAATGTAATGGAAATTTCAAAGGGTAAATCAAATGCCAAAAGTCTTGGGTCAAATGCATTTTCAAAGGCTCAAATTTCAATGTAAATTTTCAAAAGGGAGCAATAAAATTATTAAATTCAAATGCAACCTTACATTTTGAAAATTACAAGTTACAAAAGAATTTTTGAAGTCCATAATAAATATCTATGATAGAGATGCAACTTCCATTTGTAATTTTAAATTTCAATATGAAATGAAAATCATGAAACCCACATGAAAAAATCAAAAGTATAAAGCAAAGTTTTAAAAGGAAATGAAGAATTGACTTGGGAAAAGCAAGTGTCCATGTGGGGCTAGAAAATATTCTGAGCGGTAATTACAATGTCAAAATATAAAATTTTCATTTCAAAATTTGTAAATTATGTTTAAGTCTATGAAAACCATGAAAATAAAAAATTAAAATGTATTCCATGATGGAGATCCATGACAAAGATTCAACATTCATTTGCATTTGCAAATTGTAATCTGCAAACCAATGTCTGAACCCTGGTGACAAAAATATTTAGTGGTAAATAAATATCAAGATGTAAATTTACACTTGAAAATTTCAAAATGTAATTGGGGTTTTGAAACCTATATTCAATGTAATGAAGAGTTTCTAAAGGAGCATTAATTTAGGAACATGGCAAATGGATTTCTAGGACCTTCTACACATTTACAATTTCTAAATGTTCATGTCAAGAGTTAAAACCCATAACATTGTAAAGCATTCCTAAAGAAGTGTGAAATCATGCCAAAAGAAGAACATGCCACATGTCATTGTTCTATTCATCAGTGACTTGAAAGGGAAGGAATACCTCTAGATGTCCTTAACATGATCTATAGCTTTCAAAAAATAACAGATAAAATGATAATCACTCATATGAATATTGATAATATTACATTTATAGGGTCCATTGAAGTGGGAAGAGTGATAATGATAGGCAAATTTTTTTGTATTCTCTTGGAATTATTGGTAAATATTTCAATAACATCTCTCGTCATGTTATAATAAAAAGATAGGGTCGATCCAAAGATTTCTTCATTGAATATCATAAATGACTTCGACTTGATCAGGTTTTGGAAATTATTGAAATGAATACACATGAGAATTTAGAATAGGTTGAAGGACAGAGTGAATATATTAATACTAGAGAATCTATATGAAAATTAGTGGACATTAACCAAATTCTAACTAATATTGAAGATGTGATTGAAACATTTGTTAATGACTATTCACCATTTAATTATGCTAGTGGTTTAGGAATGGTTAGTGTGGAATAAATATAAAGAACGTAGTTAAAGAGAAAAACAAGTAGAAAACTTAAAATGGATGACTCTAATTTGATAAACACATTATAACATCTTGTACATCATAAGGAAGAAATGTGATCAAAGGAATCTAGCATAAAACGTTATCATACTATAAATGGTGGTCTAGGTTTGATGTTTTGCATGACTTTTTATAATGTTTTATCCCTTAATTTTTTTTTAAATGGGATATGGATCCAATAAGAAGGAATATCTCTGCTTTGGGAAATGAAGGGATTGATTTTTTGTCAGTAAGGGTTGTGACAACTCTCAAAAAATTAGACTTAAACTGAAAAATAATGCTTCACAGAGGGAATCACTCAAAAAAATAGCAATAATGCATAGAGTAGATGGGGATAAGATTACTCACTGTAAGGGGAATCTCCTTACTTTAATTCCTAACCTGAAAAGTAAGCCTTCTATGAGAAAATCTTTGGCATTTCCAAAATTCTAAGGGAACATAATTATAGTTTGTTAAGGACACCCTATAATTATAGACTTAATAGGAAGAAAGTTATTGAATCTTCACTTGAAATGTATGCTTTGGGGTTTCAAGGGTCATTTGAATGATTTCATGGAATTAGCACCAATGAATGCAAACCAATCTTGATAGCTTTCCTTATCTTTTTTTTAACTCTTCTACATCTTCAAATGAATAATAGCATGGTTTTGGAAGGAGTTACATGTGTTGAAATCCAACATCACCAATTCTTTTATATATACCTAACTAGTCCTACCTTCCCTACCCCTATAAATAATACGTGTTGTTGACTATTCTAAGTGTTATTTGCCTATAAATGCATCAATATTTCATATTTGGAATGTGTTTATAATTGGCCTTTGAATAATAGCATTATGATGTTCCGTTTGGATCTTAGTTGTCAAAATTTTCTTTAGAAATAAAGATTGAAATCACCTCTATCTATGTTTAGTAGCTTTTGTCTAATTTAGATGTATTTTTACTTATTTTGTGTGATAACTCTTTCTGAGTGGACTATGTAAGAATGGTTATGTTTTGGCCATATTTGCATGTGCATGTCAATAATACCCTAGATATTAAACTATAGTATCCCTTCTCGTGTCCAAGCTACCTCATATGTCCTCTCATTTGGTTCAGGCAGAGCGAGAAGTAGTAGGGAACTAACCATACCCTCTGTTAGTGTCTTTTGATCATTATTTATGTTTAGTCTATTTAAATTATAAACACTTCCCTAGCTATAAAAAAATAATTTAAGTTTATCATATGTGTTTACCATCCTCTCAAGTGTGTAAGGCTGTATTATATAGGTGTACAATTGGGAACTAATAGGCTCTTTTAAATAGAGGTAAAATAGTCATTTTTTTTAAAGATAGATTCTAGCCAATTTCTTCCATTAAAATTTATATTACATTCTTTTTGTAATCAAATATTTTGGAAGAGAGGGAGGACTAGACCACTATATATAATAAGAAAAAAGTCAACATAAGAACCTATCTCAAAACTAACAAGAATGTCTGTATCATTCCAAAAAGGGGATATGGGCAAAAAAATACTCATTTTTTATTACTATTTATATGAGGATTTTATTTACCATGTTTATAATTCATTCAGGATCCTTTGTGTTTTTTTATTGTTACTGTATGACAACTTTCTATTGGTCTTATTTTTTTTTGTATATTAGTTATGCTTCATCCTATTTGATCCTTATTGAATATATTTCGTTTTTTTAAAAGGGAAATGTTCCTTTCAAAACATTCATTTTACCTTTATCCTAAAAATACAATCCGTAAATGAAGGTCAAAAGGGTATGGAGCCAAGATATCGAATATCATTAGAAGGTGATGTTTTGGATTCATTATTCAAAAAAATGGAAGAAAGAGAAAAATAATATGCAATATATATTTGAAAATATATTATAAACAATAAATAGAAAAGGATTTAGATTGAGGAATTGAGGAATTGAGTGAATAATAAATTATTCCTTGCTTACTTGAGGAGGAGACCCTAGGTAAGCTCAAAGAAAGATAACTAAGCATAAAAGTGAATTTATCAATGTTCTTTGTTTATTACTTATGGTCCATCCCTTTATACACAAGAAATAATCAAGATCCATAAGTGATTTATAAATCTCTTTGAATGAAGATTCCTCATTTTAACCACACAAACAATATTTCAAATTCTCTTTAGTAGATAATAGAGTGAAGCTATAACTTTTATAGTCAAAGAAAGAGGAAAAGTGACCAATAGAACTACTAGAGTCAACCCTTATTCTAAGAAAATATGTTAAGTTAATGAATCCCCATAATTAAACTATCATCAAAGATTAATAAGTTGAAATAAATAAGATAAAATTAGTAGGATCAATTCAAGGAAGAACAACGCCAAGGTAATTCTTTAAGAACAAGGATCTGAGTGTTCGAAGGAGGCTCCCCTAAGGCCTAAAACTAATATGAAGACCTATAAATATTTTACTAATTTGGTGAAAAAACACTCTAGGAGGGCCATCAATTTTGCTATTTCCAACCCCCTTAATCACTTTTGAAGGGGAAGAGCTAAAGAAGTTCCTAAAATGTGAGTACGTGTTGTTAAACATAGAGATGATCTATAGTTTTTTTAGTTTATAGCATTCATTAGTTGAGCTTTAGGGATGGGTTCGAGCACAATGGAATAATATTATATAAGGTAAAATTTAACTCTTCCCATGTGCCAAATTTTATTTTGTTATTTTCTTTAATCTTGTTAAGGAAGGGAATGATATATTCCAACATAATGTCTAGAATTGGGTCAAATTATTTCTTCAATTTAAGCCTTGGTATCCATCTTTTGAACCAATAAATAAATATTTTAATATCAAACCAACATAGGTAAGTGTAGCTCATCTCCCATTACATTTTTGGATTGATTACTATTTTATATCTATAAAGAATACTTTGGCTGGTTTTTTATCCATCGATCCATCTTCAGAACAAGTTCAAAATTCTACGTTTGACCCTATTTTGATCAATATTAATATTTTATAAAATCTCCCAACTCATATAGGGTCAAAGTATTAATGTACATAAGAGGAAACAACCTCTTGATGATCATCTATTGTAGCATGGATTCGATTGTATACCCTTAGATTCAAATTTATTTATGAATAAGGTAGGCATAAATATTGGCATTATTATTTTGTATGTAGATGATCTTATGATCATAAGAAGTTCATATAATATTGTTAAAAATTTAAATAATATCTTAAATAAATCATTCAACATGATAGACTTGGGGCTACTTTATTATTTTCTTGGATTGGAGATATGGCAAAAGAAGAATCATTTTTTTATCTCATAGATGAAATATGACAACATACTCATTCAGAAATGTAGAATGGTAGATTGTAAATCTATGTCAACTCTAGTAGAGAAAGGTTTGAAAGTATATTGATTTTAGGATTCACCTCAAGTAGATGAATCTCACTATAGAAAACTTATTAGAAGTCTCATTTAATTGACTTATAATAGACCAGACATGTGATTTGTTGTCATCGAACTTTCGAGTTTCATACAATAGCCAAAGAAGTGTCATTGGGTTACAATGATGAATATTTTGAGATGTGTTAGATGTATAGTAGATGGAACACAAGAAGGACTCAAATTTATTATTTCATGGTTATATACACTCCAACTATGCTAGATCTATTGATGACATTAAAACAACTTTAGGATATGTTTTTCATCTCAAATCTAAACCAATTGAATATATTAGTGTGAAGAAATTTGTATTTCCTCTCTCATCCATGGAGGTATAATACCATGCCACATGAGCATCTGTATGCAAATAAAATTAGGTACAACACATTCTATCTAATATAGACATTCCTTAAGATTAACCACCAATCCCTTTTAGTGATAAGTAGGGTGTGTTAAATTGTGTTAAAAATCCATTATTTCATGAAAGAACAAAGAAGATTGAGGTTTAGTTCCATTACATTTGAGAATGAGTCTCCAAACACTAGATTCATCTAAAGTACTACTCAACATATTCATAGGTAATAGATATAATCACTAAGTCACTTAGAAAGGGGAAATTTGATCTATTTTAGGGGTACATTTGTAAAAAACAATTTAATAAAGGGGGGAATGTTAGCGTAATATATTACATTATTGTATATTAGTGTAATTTAACGTAATTATCTATTTATAATTATGTATAATTTGAATATTTAGTTGGTCTATTTTAGTTGTGATATATGATATTATAGTGTATATGAACTCCTACTTTCTCATCAATAAATCATCAAATAATTTATCTCTTTCAGACCCCAATGGCCACTAAAGCTAACTAACTATTATGATCTCTAATAGAAACCAATAATAAAACTAGGTAATTAATGTCCCAACTCATAAAATAGGGTATATCCCCTAAGGGGGAACACCTTAAAGGGGGATATTATTCCCACAAATTTGAATGAAATCAAATGGAATAACAAAAAAGCCACCATTAAGTCTCATAGTTAGTGCCACGTAACAAATGAGACATAGAAGAGGACTTGAAACCCATAAATTTTTTTTGTTCAACAAGCCAAAAAAATTAAAATCATGACAAAATTGTTCATGTATATCCTCTATAAACAAAACATGTAAACCTTTGAAACAAAAGATAGAGGCTGGGAGTTTTGTCGTACCAGCCACCAAATCATAGCCCCAAATGTTACAAGAGTCAACTAACCATGTCAATCTCAAGTGGAATATATCCATGAAAAGACCAACAAATGTATTTCCCAACTCCTAAAATAGGGTATAATAAGCCATTATCCAACATATATTTTCCTTCCTAATGAGTTCTTGCAAGATCTAATATTTAGCTTTGTTACTTGTTGTTAATAAAGTTATTTTTGCTTAGCTTTGTAGAGTAAATTTTGTATTTTATTCTAGATAGTGTCATCCCAGTATTCATAACCTTGTATAAAATAATTATCTGAAATGGAAAATGAAAATAAATCACCACATTGTGGTAAAATGAAATGCTTAAAATATGCCAAAATATTATATTTATGTTACATGTTATTTATATTTTGAAATCATAAAAAATATTGATGTGATAGAAATTTAACTACTTTTAAAATAAGATGATGCATTTAAAAAAATAAAAAAATTAATCAAAGTAATTTATAATATTGAATTTTGTCAATTAACATGGTTGTTATTTTTTTATATATTATTTGATCTCATAAATATCCATGCGAGCTCCATGTAAAGAGAATCGTGCAAAAAAGAGTGAAAATGGGTTTTAACTTATGGAGCATGAAAGGAGAAATGAGATTAGATGAATAATATGATGGAGATATAGACATGATGAGTTTCTAGAGTAGGTGCTAGGCGTTGGGGTTTTCACCTATGCGTAACACTAGGGAATAGAAAGGATATGGATCTCTATTCAATGATTTTGACCTGATCCATCACCATGAGGATGGAAATTATAATTAGGTTCTTTGATCTAAAATGCTATTCTTTTGTGGTGTGGATGTTGTCAAGGGAGAGACATGGTTCTTTGCAACTGTTAGAATGAAAACTCCCAAAATTTAAGACTTAAAATATATAGATCATGATCTTCCAACTAGAAATATTTGTGTAGTTTTTAGGGCATGGTGCAGTTACAAAGGCTCTCATGTGTTAATATTCAAATGTTGTGTTGACTTAGAACATTGGGCCAATTGATGCTTGGGAGGTATGGTTTAGTTTTTACTTAGTTTTATTCTATTGATTATGAAACTCTTTGGAATAAGGAATATCTCAAAAGACATCTATGAGTTTTGTTCCAATCTTAGCAAAAATAGTATTAGGACTCTTGATCTAGGTCTACAAATTTTCATGTGGAGCATGTTTCATTTATAGTTTCAAAGGTTTTGTGTAAACTATTTTTTATTTAATTTTATGCTTTGGTTGATCTTTATTTATGGAATCACCTATTGAGGAAAAGGATAAAATATATATAAGTGTTTGTGTTCTAATTGATGCATTGTTTCAAACTAAACTCATATGTCTAGGATGTTGGGATTAGCTAGCGTCGACTCACATTAAAGGGGGAGCTTGAAAGTGCTACATTATATTTATGGATAGTGATGGTTTGAGTCCTTTAGAAGAGTGTGTGTAGGATACAAGAACACATACCCATTTCATTCTAACCTCGATGATCATTTGGGCAAATTGGATTTGTTGGGTTGAGATAGATTTTACTTTATTTTAGTTTGGTTTTCTATTCCTGATTGGGGAATCTAGCCTTGATTTTTTTATAAAATCCCACAATATTATGAAATGGATACCAGTTGAGGGATTTAGTTTAGACTTGATCAAAATACCATGTCTACAACATATTATTAAAATTGAAGACTTAGAAAGTGATTAACAAAAACATGAAAAATAAAGGCTTTTGGATAAAAAAGAAGTAGCGCTAGTGACAGAAATTCCTTCCTCATTGTGGAAGAAAGACAAAGTTTAGATAAATACATATGAGTATTCAAGTAGTGTCCATCGGCTCAATAAGATAATTATTTATAAATTTTTATTATTATCCTTCCTGAAGATGCATGAAGTGGATTATGGTGGGTATCAAAAAGCATTATAAATGGAAGAAAGATTTAACACCTCTTAATATGACCCTCAGAATGTAAACTTAAAAAGTTTTAAATGTTCCTGATACATCTTTGTTTTGTTTTGTGTAGCTTATGTGGAATTTTATGCTTACCTATTGTTCTTGTAATGTGTGTTTTGGTTGGTTATTTATATATAAACATTTTTTTTCTATCTAGTTTTAAAGACCTTGTTTGTAGTTTATATTATAAAGGTAGGGTCTGTATTTCAAAAAAAAACACTTTTACCATTAACAAAAACATGGTTGTTATTTTCTTAAATTGATCCTACTTCATATAAATATGTTTAGGCATGAGTAAGTTTGTTTTTATAATATGAATTTAAACACTATGTGGAACATTTTTAGATTAATATGTCAGTTTGAGGCGGACACCAACAAATATATAAATTACTTGGTTGAAAATTTAAAATAAATATAATTTGTGTGATTTAATTTATATGAGGAATTGGGGCTTGAATGTTTAAACTTATTTACTTCAACTGAATGAATATATCTTCACTATTATGATGCAAAATTATGGGGTTACTACCATACTATGTGTTGAAGTATTGGATTATTATATTACTTGTGTGATATCTTTTGTATATGATTGAAGAATATTATCTCAATTGTGATCTCTTGTTTTGTTGGAACCATCATGAACTTTGGATAAAAATTATATGTCAGTGTGTACTTAAATTTAAAATGCATCTTAATATGAACGATTGTTCATTTATATGGATTAATATGCAAAGTGTTTTTATAGATGTAATTCCTCTTATGAAAATGCATAATTGGTGTGTTTTGTTATATCCTTGTGTACTACTTTTTGCATGGAAGAAAATGGAAGATAAGTGAAGTTCATCAAATATGGGCTCACAATCATGATATGAAAGTGTGCCTATTATTTTTCTTAGTTTGAGTAATCATAAATTTAGTTGTATGGAAGCCTCTTATAGCACTAAAACAATTCGTGTGTTATAGTTCTTGAGTTTATTATGGGTGAGTAAGCCATGAAATTTTCACTAGTATTAGAGGGGAATAATTAGACTATAGAAAAAATGCATGCTTTTTTATGTTGTGATTTTTTATTGTGTATGCTACAGTTGATTTTGTATGTGCATATGATGCATAAAATGAGTCCAAACTTCCAGAGGCCATACATTTTGATCTATAGTTATTTTTTAGTTGTCCTTTATGATAAAATAATTGCTTCAAAAAGTTCAGTACATCCATAACCCTATTCAATTATGAACATTTTGTGACATCATACATGACCATCTGAGGGTCCAAAAATATATTTTAGTATTTTTTTTGGTATTTTTCTATTATTAAAAACTATCTATTTATTTAACCAGACATAACCTTCAATAGAAATTTGTTCGATAGGCTATTTTTAGTTTTCTAAAATATTTTTGAAGACTTTTAGAGCTACGTGCACTTACATGAAAAACATACTAAAAATAACATTTGCCAAAAATAACAAGTCTTTTTTTTTCTTTTTAGAATTTAGAATTTAGCATGTCAACTCTGAACATGATTTGAGGTTTATTATTTCATTTACTCAATAAGATATATATAGAGTATAGTTTGAAAATTATTATATCTACTGGATATTTTGACAGTGGTAATATCCAAGTTCATTAGTATACTTCTATTTATTGTATATGTTTATGGTACTATTTAATGTGTATCTATATATTTTTTAAATTTTATGTGTATACTAATCTTAGGTGTTTGCTAGCTACTCTTAATTGTGTAATCATGTTGTGATTAGCAACTAGGCCATTATTTCTTGTGCATAATAAACATTATTGATGGATGTTAAATGTATTTCTATTCTATGTGATTGAGATATGATTTTTTTAAAAAATTATAACACCTTTAAAAATAATAAATTATTGTGTAATTTTTAATGACTATTTGTGTAAATTTTTTGGTTTATCTAGACACTCTTTATATGCATACTATTGTAACCTTGATTGTTCTAATTTCCCATATTCAGTGGATGTTTTTTTTATGATGATTTGATTTCTATAATTTTTTATGGGTGATGGATGTGTTGTGTAAAATTACTAATAATAATTATTTTCTCAAAAAAAAAAAATTATCCTATCTATTTTTATTTTGGATGAAGGGATGCATGAGAATATTGACGTTTCCTAGGAGAGGTAATGCACACTAAAATATTAAATCCTCCACTATTCGCTAAGAGAGTGGTTCAATCTTATGACATTTTAAATCTCTTATATACTATAACCATTTCATTATTAAATCCATTATGACAACCAATGATTGGTTTTAGTGCATGCTTGTATTACTGATGGTAGACACTATTTATATGTTAAACATAGGAGAAGGAAAACTATACCACAAACTTTTTGATGTTAATTTGGCATTAAATTTTTCCAATGGTAGATTGTATTTATTTTTCAAGATGTCAATGAGTATGATTTTATTATATTTATGTGTTTAGTTTTATATTTCTATCAAATTTTTTATTTTTCATTACTTGGCCTATCCCATCATCATTTTCATTATTTACTAAATGTGTTGAAAAATGAGTTACCTATGTTTGTTTTTATATTAGATAAGGTTCCTTGATATTATTTTCATTTTGGAAATCATTTCCAGATTGGTATTAGATTTGTGAATGCCTAAAATTTCTAATCCATGTGAAATGCATAGAAATATTAACTATTTACCATAGTTATGATAAATTGAAATTAATATTTATATTATTGAATTATTTTAAGAATATATGATTTCATATTAATGACATCAAAAGGTCATTTCACTATTATTCGAATGCAAGTGGATTCAATTGTCTATACATTCTTGTTATGAAAAATGCTACTTTAGGGATGATGTTTACTGAAGGATAAAACTTTTTTACACTCCTTTTATCCTAACCCTTGATTATGTCCATTATAAAATTATTAATTAAAGTTAGACATACTAATCATGTCGATCATATAATTGAAACAATGTTTTAACTGATGCACCATGGCCTCTTTAATAATGGAGATATGATTTTTATTATGATAAATAAGCATTTGATTATTATTCTTTTAATTTCATATATTCATACTATTGAGGTATTTTTATATTTTTTTTATGTACAAGAAACATTTTTTTATAACTTTATGCCATTTAATTATATTTAAAGATTGATTATGAGATAAATTGGTGAAGCTTTACATGATTATCCATAATGGAGGTATCTAACTCAACATGATAGAGTAGGAGATATATAAATGGACATCCACATCCAATAAAAGGATTACATTTATGTTTTAAATTCCCATCCATCATAAAAAATTATCATAGGGTTTATTTACTATGCACTATCTCTCCATGATTGAAGTGACTATATTCTCATCATGAAATAATCATGTTCCCTCCTTATATTGTGTGGGTCCTTATGAAATTAAATTTCATAGGTAATCCTTATTCACGATGTAAATAATTATAAGATTATCTTCCATTTCAACATATTCTTACATCTTACATTTCGTACTAACCAATATGTTTACCACATCTAGCCCTTACATGATGCAAGGATTATCCATCCATGAGTTGAATTTAATAAAACATAATCAATGGGTAAGTATCTAAACATACTCTTATAATGTCCACCCTCTCTAAAAATAAGGTCCTAATAATGGAAATAATTTTGTTGTCTTTTCTTAACCTTCCTTATCCTTGCATAGGCATGGTTATGCATAAAAAATAAGGAAGACACTCCACTCTACTACACTGACATAAAAATTAAGGTTAAAGATTGAAACACTCTCATAAGGTGTAGAAAGTAAAAACAAAGAACCCCAATTATATAGAGACAATTAAGAATACATATAAAACTAAATATAACTCAAACCATAACAATCTAAAAGACATAAAACCTGTCAATTCAATTGAAGATTCCTCAATATTCATTCAATATTATTTTCCTACGTTGTACATATTATATGTATGTAATGTTCATTTTAAAAACAATCATACACTTATACTCTTAAAATAATAAATTACCTATACATAATCCTTTACTAGCCACATGTTACTATAAACCCTAATCTTCCTCTCTAGTTTGGATTTGGAGTACAAAATTTGTAACTAAAAAAAATCCAATCATTGTAAAATGAAAGGGAAAGGACATTGTACTTATCAGTTTCCAAATTTTTCTAAAATCCTAATAGCTAATGGTGAATTAGTTAAAAATATTTAATCTTAACAATTTCCTACACATATTACTAGAAAATGCTCTTGGGATTGTAACTCTCTTTGCATATTCCATGTATATCCTTCTTCTTTGGTTCAATCCTAACCCATCTACTTTATTTTTATTTGGTGATTTACGTTTTTAAGATATATGTTTCTTAATGATCCATGTTTATGTTTATTTCTAGCATAGCACTATGTTCCTAAAAATGTGCCTTCATTGTATTAAAAAATACATATATTCTTTCATGAGCATTGCTCATCCCTTCGGAAGCATCTTTTATAATACTTTTTAAGATATCCTAGTATGAAAGCATTATAATGAGCACTCTTTTGCACTTAACATTAATTTAGGTTAGCTTTAATATCAATAATTGAGGTTCAATAGAAAGCCTCAAGCTTAGAGACTGACATCTTATCCTCAAATTCAAAAACAATTTATTTTTGGGTAACTAATGTTGAGCCTTCTTTTGTTTCCATCACCTTTTGAACATCTTTAGGTAGTCCTTTTCTCCCTAACCAATTTGTTTCTTTTGACTCTGTTTCTTTTTGCCCCTTTGTTCCAATTGAACAACCCCATTTTCCTAAGGACCTAACACTTTGTAGACTCTATTTTCTTATATAATTGTTGCTTTAAGATCATTATTTTGTGAAGCTATTTCAGAATTATCAAATCCACCCTCTCTTATATAAAATCTTTGACCACTTCCAACACTATCTCTCAACACTATCTCTTCAGACACTTAATGCTTGAGAAACATTATTTTATGAAGCTCTTTCAAAATTCTCAACTCTACCTTATACTAAATTAAATCTTTGACCACTTCCAACACAATCTCTTCCAACACCATCGTTATGTAACCTCCGTTTGCCCACCTTACATAATATATAATAAATATAAGAGAAATAAAATAAACTTAAATTTTTATTTTAATTACAAATACAACTAAAACATTTTTATAAAATTAAAATAATATCATACAAACTTCTTACAATATTTTTCTTCACAATTAACATTATAATATCTAATATAAATAAATATTTATATATTTTAATTGTAAGAATACATTATATCTTACCAAAAAAATTCTTATTTAAAAATTTTAAAAAAAATACAATAATTTACAAAATTATATTATGTAATAATTGAATTATAAAATTAATTACATCACATATCTTTAATTACTTTAATTCAAAGAACATTTAATCTAAAAGTATTTTTTAAACATGATCTCATATTTCTGTTTTGTTATTCTTTATGTAAATATTTTAATATGATCGAAACATTTCAATTGTTTGTTTCTAAATAATTTAGACGCCCTTCCTCTGAAATTTCACATCACTCATTTCATATCATTGATTTTATTTCGTAAGAGCAATGTTATTTTAAAATAGTTCTTGCCGTTTGGCGTGCAACAGGAAATTCAAAATATTCCAAGTTAATCTTTTCCTCATATTTTTTCCAACAATTGTCAGATTCTGGAGATTGCTGCATGCTCTTCATCTGGCACATCTATTTTAAACTGGCTTTCCATTTGTTGTCCACAATACACGTTGTATCAGTGTTCTCATGTACAAATTCTTCATTAATTCTTCATCAATTTCATAAAATTTGACAAGATGCGTCATAAGATTTGGGGAACCATCTGAATTTTTCTCTGATGAGCTAATTAAAGACAAGGTAACCTCACTTTACTCAAAGAACTGGAGAGCGGTCGGTGCTTGAGGCTCTTGCTGGTGATGGTTGTTTACGAGGAGGCCATTTGCCTACTAAATGCGGTATCCCAACAGAAGGGTGAGGAGGTTTCTTTTAAATAGTGACCAGATCAGATGACAATCTCAACGATCCTGCTCCAGTCACGCTTTGATACGCAGTCAGGATCGACTCTTCAAACCTTAAAGTTCTCATTCAAATCATATAATTTAGTTCTATTCTGAAGAGCCTTATAGAAAGAAGAGCATGGTGAAAGCGCTCCTTCAAATCTTATAATTTATTTCAATTCTCAGGAGTCTTATAGAAACAATAATGATGATGTTTAAAGTGCTACCTTGAAAGTTCTACGTTTTATTGAGGCCACTTTTGAAAGTGAGTTTGTTGGTGCAGAGAAGAGTGGTCATCTTTATATGAGATATTTAAAGAAGAAATTTTCTTCACTTGCTTTATGAATATCTGATAATGTGTTTTTTTATTAAATAAAAATAAAGGTTTGAATGAAAAGAAGCTTTGAATTTGAATTGAGGATATGCATTGTCATTCGTACAAGTGTGTGGGGATCATTTATCTGTTAAGAAGTCCGAATCCTTTTATGGATATTTTCCTTGAAAAAATTAGATACTAGCTCTTGCGGGTGAAAATTCTAGCCAAATTTCCCATCTATCTTCATGTAGTATATTGTCTTTTTTCTGCTTATTTGGAGAGGTGAGCCTAGTGAATTATTGTTCATTGTAACGATTTTGAAGTTACCATACAAACAAAGGACGCGGTGACCTTTGTTCAGTGCACCTGTATCAAAATAAATAATAAGATGTGCATTACTTTTTAAAACACCTGCACACGATACAAAGTGCTTTTTATATTGAACATGTTGACTGTATCCACAGCACACAAACCTGCGTGGTTAGATGCGAGCGCCACCACTGCGTCTACTATTCCTTTTCTTTGGCTTCACATTCTTTCCATTAACGTTAATGAGTTGGATCAAAAAAATTTCTTTTTGTGGAAAGATTTATTCATCATGGCTCGATGCAAATGCCTGTCCACGATTTTCTTGACATGTCCACCACATCTGAAACATCGTGTTTGTAGTTTTGATAGTGATGAATCGATATCATTATTTGGTATCCTTTTGATACGGAGGAAATCGTGTGGACACCGATAAAAATTACATCTTGTGATGAATAAATATTATGCTGACATTAGTGTTGATTTCCCGTCTGGCCATAGTCTTTATGCTACTAGGTTAGAGTGATGGACAAATTCATCTTCTTGAAGATTAATCGTATATTGTACCTATCCGAGTAAAACCATGGAATCTATTTATAAATTCCATAATAAATTGTGACAAGAAGAATATGCATACCAGTAAATAACCATTATTCCGCTGCTTTGCTTCCTATACACATCGAACCTAGGTTTGCGACTTTATGAAGGTTATGGTTTTGTTCTTTGTACTGGTGTGTTTCTTAAATTTAAATTTATAGTCGAAACTGTGATGAAAGGTAATGGGGTCTAATAAGGTTGCAATAACCCAATGTTTTGGGGAATCTTTTAATGGTTCATGGAGCAGCATTATCATCATTATTATTATTATTGGGAATAATTTGTATTTTTTAATTTTATATAAAAATATAATTTATAAAAAAATTAGTAATATTTTTCATGAGTACAAGTTTTTCTATTGTACAAATTATACTTTTATATATATATATATATATATATATATATATATATGTAAATTTGTATATATCCATAGGTTTAATTGACAATGAATGTTTAAAAAAAAAAATACATTACATTGATATTTTTGAGGATTAGAGTGGTTCCATTGCAAAACAAAGAAAAATTCAATAATAGGCATACTCTTATGCATAATTTTAAAAATGCATACTTGTATTCATGTATATATTTACCATACAATTAGTACTTCAATAAAATTTACATTTTATTGATATTATCAATAGGCAGAAGTGTTTCCATTGCACGACAATAATAAACTATGGAATAGGTAAACTCTTATTTATGAACGTTAATAGTATAGTTTTATACTTATATACATTTAACATATAATAAGTGCTTCAATAAACATTTTTTGCTTGAACACTATAATCATACCCATAAAATTTTCATGAACACATTGCTAAGAAAAATAAATATAGTTAATGTTTTATAAACAAAATATGTGTATGTTATTCATATATGTATAAAAATATGTGTAATGATATATTATGTTTTAACCCTTTTGTTGAGACATATCTATGAATTAACAAGAAACCTAAAGTTAAATATTCGTATAAGTTATCACTAGACTAACATATTCCCTTGCACTGCTATGGAATTAGTGGCTAGATAATTCCATTTAGATTTATACATATGTTTGTGCTTGTTGCATACATTTACTATTCAAATTAATAACAATCAAACATTTTTTTATAAAACCTATATCTAACATTTTCAATGGGTAAGAAAAAATAGTTTCTGAAGAATATTTTTTGGAATATTATTTGTAACATATTTCACAATTATTTGTTGTTCATAAATGCTATATCATAAAATATTTTATTAATTTATATAAATAAGAAATAAAATTATTATGTAATGATATATATGAACTAAGTAGAAACTGAAAAGTAAATACTTGTATAAACATATTAATGAACTAGCATATTCCCTTAAAATGACTTGGAACTTGTGGTTGTCTTATGTCATCTTATATGTCAATATGTTTATGTTTGTTATACATAGTTAGGGTTCATGTATATAACACCCACATAATATCTATAAAATTATTTTCATAATTTTTTCTATGGCTTAAAAAAATATTGTGGTGTAGATTAATTTTTATAGTTTAATAAGTTCATATTTAACAACTCATTATATGTTAACTCAATATTATTATTTAATTTTTTTTATTCAACTATAATTAGTGACTTAAATTAGGAGAGACCAAACATGGGTCTGATGAAGAAACAATATGATAGTCAAAATGATAATGAGAATCAAAAAGCAACAATATAAATTAAAATCAATAAACATTAAAATTAAGTCATTAATAATATATAAAACCACACATGACATGAAGACATTATAAAAGAAATAAAGGCTATAATATTGACATAGATTGATGTCAAAAAAACTCATATCTTTTTGTGATATGTTAGTTTTAAATGGCATGTAATCACATGTTTAATAAGAAAAAAGCCTTCACAATGTTGAGAGAAAATGTATCAGTGGAGTAAAACCCTTTATGAAACTAGTGTTGGAACTTTATACAACTCCTTAATCATCCAAATAGGGTCGTATATGCTATATATAAAATAGTCATAATTTTGGTGGATACAAAAGAACTTAAAAATGCAAAGATAAATTGGTACTTTTATTTTAACCCACACAAATAAATCATAAAAAAGAGAAATATAAAGCAAAGATAAGAATAATGTTATAATAAGTCAAAGAGTCTAATGGCTATCATCTACAAATAATCAGAAACTAACATTTACCACAAAAAACAAGTTACACAGATCATTCAAATGATGCCCCTCATAACACAAATAGGGAAAAGAAATAAAATTCAAATGTCCAAAACATGGGTAACTTAAAATAATTTAAAAATATATATTGTCAATCCAAAACGAGAAAATAGTTTCAAAAAATTAATTAATATTAATTGATAAAAATTGTAATGTAATGTCAACCATTGCTCAATTTGCATTGAAAATTATTCCGTGAATTTTACTTCTTTCTTCTCAATATTCCTAATTACCAAATCTAAGTGGGTGTTTGATATTTTCAAGACCAATATCTATTTTTTATTTCATAATTATTCCTTTCACATGTAGATAATGTATCACTATTTTTATGCATGTTAATAAAAATGAAATATACATTTTAATACAAGTGTCAAGTGTAAATAATGTATCATTATTTTTATCCATGCTAATAAATATGAAATGGTCACTTTAACATAAGTGTCAAGTGTTGAAGGTGATCCCAACTAATCATATAATGTTAGAGGTTTCTAAATTTATTGTCACTATAGATCTAATGTTTTAATACTTCTTGGTTAACTCAAACCACACACCAATATTAAATATGAATATCTTTTACTAATGAATTTAATCATTAATATGTTATTGATACTTTGTTTGTCATTTACACATATAAAAAAGATAAATTACAATACTTTTATGATATAACAAGTGTGAATTCATAAATAAAATAATAAATGACATTAATAAGAAAGTCATATTCTATTATGATAACATCATTTCAAATATAAATAAAATTTCAAGTCATTATTTTATGTTAATGAGAAATTTAAGATCACAAAAATAAATAAAGTATACACAAACAAGATCTCATAACTAAAAATATTAAAATATTTATGAATCCAAATATGTTTTCTCATTATATACAATTTCTCAATAAGTTTATATTATCAATTTATATAAAATTACAAAATCTTCTAATATAATAATAGATTCATGAAAGATTGACATACTTTATAAAATAACGATATAAAGGTGGGGCACTACCTACTGCACTTTTTAAGGAACTTCATCTTAAAAGTTTTTTGCGTATATGTATATATATAAATTTAGTATATATAAATTTTATTAGATTGTGACTTGATCAACTTCGTGATCCCAAAATCAAAATAACTATTAGTTAAAAATATTAAATTAATTAAACATAATTTTTTAACACAAATATATAAAAAATAACATGCATCTTAAATATGTTGGGTGGAAATACAAAACTATAAAAAATAGGGCAAATGGTTCTAAGAACTCAAACCCTAAAACTTTTATTGAAAAATTATGTCCACTACTAATTTATCGTTTACCCTTAAATGGTTTTACATTCTATAATACGAAGGCACCAAATTTAAAAATGCTACCATTCCTATAAGAATTCACAACTTTCATTTCTTTTTCCATATCGTGGCCAATTAAAACTTGGTAATCAAATTTAATCCAAGGTAAAAGAATTTTATAAGATGTAAATTCAATATTAATAGTGAATCTTTTCCACATATTTTTGAGACTGCTGCATGCTTTTAATCTAGCACGTCTTGGCTTTGCATTTATTCTCCATAACACACCGGATATTACTTTTTTCATTATAAATTCTTCATTAATTATTAGTGAATCATTAGAGAACTCAAAATTCATATAAATTGAGAACATGCGAAATGGAACCATCTTAGTTTTTATTTGATGAACTGTTTAAAGAAAAGGCAACCACTTCACTCTTATCTGCATTACTTCTGTGCTTTCTTAACAGATTGTCTCATTCATATATACAGCTACACCAGCGTTGAAGCAAGACTTGAAAGAGCTTTCTGCCTTAGCTATGGAGATGAGCTTCAATGAAACGTAAAAGGTTTCGTATGTTGTATCATTGAATAAAATACAAATGTTTCGAGTTCATCAGATCGTCTTATAGACTGTACGGAAATTTCAAAAAGAGGGTATATGAGCTCTATGGTTCATGATCCAAATAGAGCAGGCTAAGCAGGTAAGCTATGATATAAAATGACGATATGCATGAGGCATAGACTTGGGAAAGTGTGACCAACACTGATCCCGATATAGCTCATCGACTCGTTCCTCTCAACAAATCTAAAATCTAGAATAACGTGTCCAAAGAAGATCACTATATACCGAATTTGATGAGTGTCGTTAATGTTGTTCCTAACAAGCTTATTGATCACGAAACCGTCATAAAAACGGGGTATATCTCTAGAGCAAGGTTTTGCATTAAATTCATCGCATATGCTAAACAAATTATTAATGTGACCAAATATCCTTGGATAAAGAGACCAATATTAATATGACCAAATTATATTTTATAATATCTCCGGAATTAACACACTCGGCTAAATCCAATACAAAACACTAAACTCTGCCTTAATCGATCATTATGTGAAGAGGATTTGAAGATGTGAGAGCAAAAGTTTACAAATTTCTTTTTCACAAGAGTTACATGGTATGTAAAAATGTTTCATTTGCTTAGATTGGGATATAATATTGAAAATATATATATCTTTAACATTCATTAAATATATTGTGTAAAATAATTTATTAATATTTATAAGTTATTATCAATATAAATGAATATATGTATTATATAAAAAATTTATATATATAAAATAATGAAAATTAGATATATTTATTAAATGTATATAATTTTCAACAAATAATATTATATTAAATAAATCTCCTTGATCCGAAACAAATTATTGGAATATATTATAAGGATTTTTGGGGTGTTTGAAATTGTCAGTTTCACCGTTCTCTTTTATTAATGCAAATTTTCTAGACAACTAATAAAAACACACTATGCAGCTTCAGACTTATAGTCTTGAGCAAAACTATATACAAGATTATCTCAAAATCCTTGGCTAATAATCTTCAGATCCTCCTTACTCTTCTTATTTCAGATCAACGTGATGGTTCTACCCAAAATAGACAAAGCTCAGATGAAAATGTCATTTTGTATGAGTTAATTCACTCAACCAAATTGAAGAAGGAAGCAACAATGATCATAAAAAATGACATTATCAAAAGTTTATGATATGGTTAATTGGAAGTACCTTTTGTAAATACTTAATAAATTTGGGTTCTCTGAGGCTGGTGTGATTGGATCAATTCTTATGTCTCTACTCTAATGTTTTAAGTTATTTTTAACATAATCCTGGTGGGTTTTGGCAAAACTTATAAAGATCTCCATCAAGGAGATCTTATCTCTCAAACTATTCAATATCCTGGAAAAATCCCTACGTATATCATTTGAAGAGGAAATATAATTAAATTACACTTGCAACTTTAACAAAATTGAGAATGTTAAGTTCTCTCATGCTCAATTTCTTGGTGAAATAATTTTGGGAAACTTTAGTCACATGTAGTGAAATACTTGGAAGTAAAATGATTTTGAGTAGTGGTCGCATTATTTTATTAGCTTCTATGCCATTGGGCTCACGAAATAAGAGAACTCACTGAAAACCCTAAGAGACCATTCGGGATCTATATTGCACAATTTCTATTTTGATTGATGTGTGTAATATCAAGTTGTCTCTTCTTAGGCTAGCAACAATCCCAGTATTGGGAGTATTATGTCATGAATATGAGTTATACTTAGATACATTATCCTTTCAATGGATGTATGAGAATTGCAAGCTTCAATGGTTTTAGTGGTAGCAATATATTTATTTGATGGATTGTGCAAATTGTGAGTTAAATTAATAATTTATGGGTGTATATAATATTTAAGTGTGGGGAAAGTAAATAACATAAAAATATATTAAATTATTTTATAATTGATAAGTCTAAAAGTGGATTTTACAATTGATGTTTAATTAGTAAAAATTAATAATTGATTATATAGTAGTGGTTGTTTCAAACATGAGTTAAACAAATTAATAAATGATTCTATAGTAGTATGGTGTTTCAAAGCAGAAGGTAAACTCAAAAAGAATTTTAGACCAATATATGTAAAGTTGTCTTTTATGAGCTCATAATATCTAGTTTTTACGATCATATTTTAAAACCATTTTAATAAGTTAACTAAATGTTATTTAGGTATTGCATTCATATTAATCTAAGATGACTAATTATCAACATGATCATCATATAGTTATTGTCCATTATTTTAAAATGTATTATTATTTATTTTTGTGTGTTTCTTGATCAACATTTTAATGATTTTAACCAGTTACATAACTCAAAATAAATATTTTTTTTGGGTAATAGATATTACAGTACCACTGAGGGTGTGATACATTATTATTAGAACATTTATGATTAATATGTAAAATTCATATTAAAAAATGTATGAAAAAACACATATTAAGATAAGTGAACTTTTAATCTTACCACTCTAAAATAGTACTTGCAATATTTGTATTAGTCACTTTTATAAATCTTAATTGGACAGAGAGAGCATATTTATTTCTATGAAATGTAATAGTGAACTATTTTTTATTAACCTTGGAAGGATTCTCCTTAACCTCTAAAACTCACTCTTAATATTTTTGGCACCAATCTATGTGATTTAGAATGACATTTGAAGGAATTGTGCATAAATAATAGTTCACTAAATTATGTGTTTAGTAACATTTGGTAATATTTAGAAATAAAATTTTAGCTGCATAATGCCATACATTTCTATGAAGAAATACATGTCAAATTAATAAAACAAAACTAAATTTATAGTGAAATTTTTATTAAATGAAATGATAAGGCTAGCGAAGATCACTTTGTCACCCTAATTTGATAATTTTATACTGAAGACATTTTTATGCCATATTTCTAAGTTTTAAAACTTTCTAATAATGTCATTTTAGAGCATGATTTGAATGGAGCATAATTTGAATGGATAATCTATGTGATATGATACTATATATTTTGAAGGATAGATATAATACCATGGAGAATATAAGTGTGTGAGATTCACATCTTAATGCCTTCTTAAGAAAGACAAATTTTCATCTAAAATTGACTCATGGGGAAGATTTGAATACTGTTTAGTTATATTCAATATTTCGGAATATAAATAAATTAGAGAAAATTTATAGCACATACACCAAGAAACTCTAGAATTAGAAAGTAAATTTTAGATGTGTTTTATAACAAATCTTTTAGGGACAGATCTCTCTTGATGACAAATAATTTTGATGCAATTATAATTTAACCTTGTGCTTGGTGGATTGGGTGAATAGATTGATGCTCTATCATATTAACATTTTTCTGGGAGGAATTAAGAATGTGAAAATTAAATTAATTAACTTATTATTTCGATTAAGATGAACCCACCACCGACTAGTGTCAAATCTAGGTCAATCACAAATGAAGATCTAGGTCTCCTTCCTAGGAGACGTCAAGAACCAATAGAAGAATAACAAACCAAAAAATAAAAGCTATTAAACCAAACAACCCAAAATAACCTAGGTAATAAATGTAATGAAATCAAAGAAACAAAGACAAATCAGGGTCCCAAAAGGGACCTAGAACCAACAGAGTAATACTAAAAGCTAGTGAGTTCCTGAAAGGGACCCAAATCCTCCAAAGCTCATTAAAAGAAAAGGCATTATGTATGAGATTACAGTCATATATTTTTTCCAAACCACCAAACTATAACAAAAAAGTGATTGAGTAGAACCGAGACCAACATGGACATAAAAAAAGGCCCAGGTCTCTGAAACAAAAAAAAAGTTTTATGGAGGTTTCAAAAATCCCCACTTGCATCCAAATATTAGACCAAGGAAATTCATCCCATGGGTAAGGTTAGGATATGGAAGGGGAAACATAAACACATTAGAGCTTATGCATTTTGATCTAGATTCCAACAACCATGAAAGACAAGTTTTAGATTCATGTGGTAACTAGCTTTGGATAGCAAAGAGGGATGCCTAGGTCTCCACAATATAATTTTGATAGGATCAGGAAGCTGGGAAGGATTCCAAAGAGAATCTATTAAACATTCTAAAATGATAAAAGGATTATTTAGTGAATCAATATAATAGTTTAGATAAGGATTCCTCAAATAATCCATAAAACTAATAAGAAAAGGATTCTATAAGGAATCCATGAGATAACTAGAAGGATTCCCTAGTTAATACAGAAATAAATTTGAACAGAGAATGCATGACACTGCCCTCAACCATTTTCAACTCATTCATTATGGAAACTCTGAAATCAAGACCTCAATGGTCACTAAAGCCATATAACCATCTCAATATCTTATAGAGACTCATCAAAAAATAAAAAAATATGTGTCAGAGGTTATGTGTGATTATATGAGGGTCTAAAAATAAATTTTAGTATTGTTTTTAATAGTTTTCTATTTTAAAAAATTTAATATTTTTGTAATTATATGTGAACTTTAGATGAAATTCATTTGATAGGTTAATTTTAATTATTAAAATATTTAAAAAAAAATTTAGAATTATGCATGCTTATATTCAAAACTTATTAGAAATAGTAATCACTAAAAAAATAGGTTTAGTTTTTTTTAAAAATTTTCAGAGTTTTGAATTTTGCATATCAACTCCAAATCTATGTGGATAATTATTTATGCACAGCTAAGAATTCTTTCATTTACAAAATAAAATCAATACAATGTATTTTTAAAAGTATTGTGCACATTCAATATTTTTACCTTTATAGTATTTAGTTTCACTGGTATACTTGTCATTATTGTGTGTATGTTGATGGTACTCCTGAATTTGTATCTATATAGTATTTTAATTTTGTTTCTATACTTCTCTCAAGTATGTGACAACTAGTCTTAATTGTGCATTTAATTTTTGATTAGCTACTAGACCCTTATGACTTGCACATAATAACCTATATTGACAGATGTTAAATGTATTTCCATTCTATGTGATTGAGATACGATTTGTTTTTAAAACTAAATCACCTTACAAATAATAAATAATTACTTGTAAATTTAAGAAAACCGTTGTTTAACTTTATTGATTTATTCATCCACTCTTTGTATGCATACTATGATAAACTTGATTGTTATATTTTTTTATCATTTTCAGTGTATTTTTTTCTTTATGATGATTTTATTACTATGATTTTCTCATTTTTAGTATATTTTTTCTTTATGATGATTTTAATGCTATGATTTCCTATGGCTGATATATGTTCTTTTGGTACAATTTTTAATATGAATGATTTTTATATGTATTTACTCTATGTTTTTTAATCCAATATTTGATTTGGATGAAGGGATGAAGTATAAGATTGAGATTTTCTAAGTCTGGTAACGTACACCAAAACAATAAATCCTCCACCAGTTGTTAAGAGATGGGGTCAATATTATGATGTTATTAAGTTCCTATATACTATATAACCATTGCATGGTTGAATTCATTGTGACAACCAATGATTAGTTTCAGTGTCTGGTTACATTATTGATTTTAGGCACTATTTAAATGTTGGTTATAGGAAGGGGAAAACTATACCACAACCTTTATGATGTTAATTTGGCTGTCAATTTTTCTAATGGGACATTATATTTAATTTTATATATGCAAATGTGCATGATTTTATATTATCTGGACTTACCATAAGAGCTTATCAGTATTGGTTTCTGCACTTACCACTATTTGAGTTTATTTTATAAATCTTCAAATAATGCATCTACAGGACTATTCTTTCATTTCCTTTTTGGCTGGCAACTCGAACCTTCTCGTGAAGGTTCCTTCCTTCAACAACATAGTCCATGGCAGAAAGTAAATTTGGTTGAATCTCATATTATTGATCAAAACATGTTTAGCATCTTTTCTATTTTTTATTTTTTTTTAAAAAAATCTTTGAACCCTTCAATAAGATAAACATATATTTCATATTTAAATTGTTTTTTATATCAAAGTAAATATATATTAGTAAATCTAACTAGAAGTTATGACAATACAATTCTTGCATATAGATATGATTTCTTATTAATTAAATTTGAATTTTTCCTAATTTTTTTCTTCATTTCAATATTTATCATTTTTAGAAAGATATATATATATATATATATATATATATATATATATATATATATATATCTTTAATATTTATTAATTTGAAGCATTTCATTATTTTATCATTTTTTAATTTTATTTCGTCATTCTTAAATTTTATATTTGTATAAAAGTCTCCAAAATATTTTTAAATGATTAATTCTAAACAAAAAATATATATATTATACCTTTTAAAAATATCTCTTAAATAGTTTATAAAATTATATTAAAAAAATTATAAAATTATATGATAAGACAATGTCTATTAATATGTGTAGATCAAGAAACCATTCCTATCAATTGTAACATCTAGTAACTCTAACTTTTAATATTTTTGTATTAATTGAAATTTAATGTTTTATACATTATTATATATAAATGATAATTTTATTCATAGAATTGAAACATGTTCATAGTATCTAATGATTATTATGCTATTTCCAAGATGGTTTAAATCAAATAATGTACGATAATATAACATTTATTATTTTATTAAAAAAATATAATATAGTCTTCATCTAAATGCATAATTCACTCATAATTGTTCATTTTTTTAACTTGATATATAATATTTATATTTGATTTTATCTTAGTTTTTAATAATTTTATATGATACTATATATGTATTCACCCAAATATGACACTATATATGTATTTTAAATATAATAATTTTTAATAAATTATCTACGTGATTAATAATTATCATTTATTATATTAAAAAATTATAAAAAAATAATATATATTTTGATTTATGTTAATTGATATAATATAATAAAAAATAAATATATTCATTTTATATATATAATAATTATAAACAATGAATCCTATACTATATAAACTTCCATGATTCTAAGAAACTTATTAGAGTATGTTATATGCATTTTGTTGAGTGTCTTGAAACTATTATTTGAACCTTTTCCATTTATCAATAAGTTGTATTGATTTTGAAACAATGTTGACTTTTTTAATTTATTTTTATATTTAAGTTGTGTCGCCTAGGAATCTATTCTATTTTTTATATTTTTTTGCCCGTGTAGTATATGAATGTTCATATTTTAATATAATCCATTGATATTTGGATTTAATTGTAAAAAATTTTTTTGGGTCCTATTTCATTACTTTGTGTGAAAATGTAGGCGGTAATGTTAAACAAAGTTCTACACCTCTATTCACTCTTTCAAAAAAATTATGATATTTTTATATGTATTTTGATAAGCATGGATATTTGGTTATCTATAAGTGAATGCCATATGTTTTTGGATAACCCATTAAATGTGATTGGGAAATTCTATGGGTTTTTTTTGGCTTGAAGTCCTAGAGGTTTTTAGGAGATCATTAGAGATTTTGGTGGAGGAATTGCCAACCAAATTTATGACACCCATAATTGAGACATCCACATAGACAGATTTGAAATCATGGGGAATGATCTCTTTCCAATCTTTTAATTTAGTTAAATTCCAAAGGGTTTTATATAAATAAGAATGATGTTGTACAAAGTGATACCTTGAAATCTCTACATTTTATTGGTGCCACAATTTAAAGTGATATTATTATTGCATAGAATGGAGGTCATATTTATATGTGATATTTAAGCAATGACTTTTGTTCACTTCAGCTACAATTCTTTGCTTTATGAATATCTAATAATGTATTTGGTATTGTATATTTCATCTCATTGAACCTTTTTTTATTAACTAAATTTCAGAATAATGGTTTAAATGGAAAGAAGATTTGAATTTGAATATTTACAATAATGGTGTCTATTGATCAATTATTGTTAATGAGTCTAAATCATTTTATGGATATTTTCTTTGAAAAATTGAGATATTAACTATTGTGGGTGAAAATGATAGAAAAATATCCCATCAATTTTCATGTAGTATATAATCTTTTTAACTTCATTTTGCTTATTTGGAGAGTTATGTCTAGTGAATTATGTTTCATTTACACTCGAGAAGCATCCTTAAAGTCGATTGTAATTATTTTCAGCTTAAAATAGTCTCCATAATAGAGTACTTGGTGACCTTTGTTCATTCCACCTCTATAAAAATATATAATAAGATATTGAACATCCTAACTGTATCCATAACACATAAACCTATGTGATAAAATACACACCCCCCTTTTCTATCTCTTCAATATTTTTTGTATTAAAGCTAATGAGTTGGATCAATGTTTCTTCTTTTTGTGGAAAGAGTTATCCATCATGGCTCGATGCTTGTGTACATTTGTAATTTTCTTTACATGTCCACCACATTCAAAACATCATGTTCATGATTATTATAGTGATGAATTAATACCATTTTTTGTTATTCTTTTGATATGCAATAAATCATGTGGACAATGAGTCCAATTACTTATTGTGATGAATAATTATTAAGCTGATATTAGTGTTGATTTCCCCTCTAGGATGTCTTTAGGAAATAGATATCCCCTCTAGAAACACTCTTTATGGTTAGATTGATGGATAAATTCATATTTTTGAAGTTTAATGGTATATTGTACCTATTAGAGTAAAACATTCGAGGCCATTTATAAATGCCTAATGTCAGTGATAAAAAAACATTTGTATCAGTTAATAATTAGTATCACATTTCTTTTCTACCTATACACGTCAAACTTAATCTAGGTTTGAAACATTAGGAAGGTTATGGTTTTGTTCTTATAATTGTGTGTTTTTGAAATTAAATTTATTGTCAAAACATTGATGAAAGGTGGTGTGTTTCTTGAATTTAAATTTATAGTCAAAACTTTGATGAAAGGTAATGGGGTCTAATAAAATTGCATTAGCCCAATGTTTTGGGGAAACTTTTAATGGTCCATGGAGTATTTAATGGATATCCAAGATACCCAAATAACCAGATTTTTAGTTCATATTTTTATTTTTTATTGTTATTTTTTATTTTACAATAATTTGTGTTTTTTAATTTGATATAATAATTTAATTGATAAAAAATCATCAATATTTTCCATGTGTAAGATTTTTTCCATTACATAACAAATAAAACATATATAATGGGCATACACTTACTATACAATGTTAAACTTAATACTTATAATTGTCTATATATCTATATATTTAGTGCACAATGAATGCCTCAAAAAAATTACATTACATTGATATTTTTGAGGGTTAGATTGTTTATGTTTACCAAAAAGGAAAAGTCCAATCATGGGCATAGTCTTATCCATATGTTTTAAAATATGTACTTGCATCCATTTATATATTTTGTATATAAAGAGTAATTTATCAAAATTTACATTTCATTCTTATTTTCAATGGGTACAAGTATTTATATTCTTCAGAAATACTAAATTATATAATAGATAAACTCTTACCTATGAACGGTTAACCGTATAATTTTATACCTGTATATAATGAGTTCTTCAATAATTATATTTTGCTTAAACAACATAGTCATACCCATAAACTTTTCCATGGACACATTGTTAAGGAAAATAAAAATGGTTATATATATATATATATATGACTCATATATGTAAAATGGTATGTTCTGTTTGAACCATTTTGTGAAGACATGTATTAATTAACAATAAATATAAAACTAAATACTTGAATAACTTATTACTAGACTTACACATTCCATTGCACTAACTTGGAACTGGTGGCTAGATTATTTGTGTTTGTTTGATACATTTATGGTGCATGTTTATAATAATCACACCATTTTTATTAAACCCATACCTAATATTTTCCATGGGTAAGAAATAGTATTTTGTGAAGAATAAATTTTGGAGTGTTATTTGTGACATATTTCATGATTATTTATTGTTCATACATACCATATAAGAAAATATGTTTTAAATTTACATAGGAAAGAAATAAAATTACTATGTAATGATATGTATGAACCAATTAGAAATTCAAAAAAAAATATTTTTAGAAACATATGAGTGAACTAACATATTCACTAGAAATGGCTTGGAACTTGTGGTTGTATTATGTTAGCTCATATGCCAAGATGTTTGTGTTTATTTTACATTTTTACGGTTCATGTGTATAACACCCACATCACACACACACACACACACACACACACACACACACACACACACACATGCCATGATGTTTGTGTTTATTTTACATTGTTAGGGTTCATGTGTATAACACCCACATGATATATATATATATATATATATATATATATATATATATATATATATATATATATATATATATATATATATATATATATATATATATATATATATATATATATATATACAGACACACACACACATACATATGCCATGATGTTTGTGTTTATTTTACATTGTTAGGGTTCATGTGTATAACACCCACATGATATATATATATATATATATATATATAGACACACACACACATATGCCATGATGTTTGTGTTTATTTTACATTGTTAGGGTTCATGTGTATAACAACCACTATATATATATATATATATATATATATATATATATATATATATATATATATATATATATATATATATATATATATATATATATATATATATATATATATATATATATATATATATATATATATATATATAATCCCTTTCAAATTTATTTCAATGGCTTAAAAAGACAGTGTGGTGTAGACTATTTTTTGTTTTTTGTTAAATTTGTATTAAACAACCCAATATATGTTAACCGATATTATTAGTAAATCATTTTTTTATTCAAGTATAATTAGTAAACAAAATTAGGAGAGACAAAACATCTATCTCATCAATATATAATATGAGGCTCAAAATAACAATAAGAAGGAGCAATATAAATTAAAACCAATAAACATTTATCAAGTCATTAAGAGTATATAAAATCATTTATGATATAAATACATAATACAAGAAATAAAGGATATAATAATGTCACATAAAATGATATCCCAAAACCCATATCTATTTGAGATACATTGGTTTCTGAATGGAAAGTAATCACATGTTTACTTAGAAATAATCCTTCATAGAGTTGAGACAAAAATTCACAATGGATTAAGACCCCCTATCACTTTAGTCATGAAACTTGATACACCTCTTTAATTAACCATATATGGGATTATATACGATGTATAAAATAGACATGGTTTTGTTGGATACAAATGTACTTACATATGCAAAGATAGACTATTATCACTATTTTAAACCACCCAAATAAATCATAAAGGATGAAAAAATAATTAATTTATAATAATAATGTTAAAATAGGTCAGATAGTCAAGCTACTATTATCTATAAATAATCATAAACTAACATTTACCACAAATAACCCCCCTCATAACATACAACATGAAAAGAAATAAAATGAAAATTTCCAAAATAAGGGTAACATCAAATAATAAAATATATATATCCCATTAAATTTAAATGGGAAGATAATTTCAAAAAACAATTAGTATTAACTTAATAAAGTTATAACATTGGCAGTCACTTCTTAATTTGTAGTAAAAATTAATCCCTAAATTTTACTTCTTTCTTCTAAATCTTCCTAGTTAAAAAATATAAGTGGATGTGTGATATTTTCAAGACCAATATCCTTTTTTAATTTCATGTTGATTCATTTCACATGTATAAAATGTATCATTATGTTTACTCATGGTAATAAAGGTGAAATATTCACTTTAATACAAGTGTCAAGTGTGCAGGGTGATCCCAACTAATCATGTAATGTTAGATTTTTTTATATTCATTATCACTATGAATCCAATGTTTCCACACTTCTTGGTTGACTCAAGTCACACACTAGTGGACTATATGAATATCCCTTACTAACTCATTTCATCACAAGTATGGTGTTGATACCTTAATTGTCACCTACACATAAAAATGATAAATCATAATACTTCTATGATATGACAAAGGTGAATTCATAACTAAAATAATAAATAATATTAGTAATAAATCCATATTCCAACATGGATAAAATTAATTCAAATATAAATAAAATCCCAAGTCATCATTTTATGTTAATGAGAATTTTAAGATCACAAAAAATAATAAGGTGTATACACACATGATCTCATAAACACACATAAAAATATTTATGTATTAAAATATATTTTATCATGATGTACATTTTATAAATAAGTCTATATCTTTAATTCATATAAAAATGAAGAATTTATTAATGTAATAATATATTTAGGAAAGATTGGCAAAGTCCATTATATAGGGACATCAAGGTGGGGATCTACATACAACCCCCATCAAAGAACTTCTTAGAAGTTTTAAATAAAAATATTAAGATACAAAATATTATTATTTTTATATATTTTTTTCAAATAGTAAAACTTGGGCTATATTGATCACATTGAGCTTTTAATTGATCAACCTCATGGTCCCAAAGTGGAAGTGATTGCTGGTTGAGAATCCTCATGAGATATTCCTATTAAAAAAATATCGACCATCTTCAAATAATAATAATTAAGAATATTGGGATCTAATGGTGGGACATTACATCCTACCTTCTTCAGGGAACTTCATCCTATAAGTTTTATGAAAATTTGTTGAGAGAAATATGTTATATTTTTTTTTACTAAATAATAGAACGCAAGATATAGTGATCACATTGGACTTTCACTTGATGAAACTCAAGATTCTGAAGTCAAAGTGAACATTTGTTGATAATTCTTAGAAGATATTCTTTTAAAAAATTCTCATCCATTTTTAAATAATACTATGTAGGAATAGTGAACTAATAAGGCACATATTTTTCTAACACAAAAATATGAAAAATAACATACATCTCAGATGTGTTGTGTGCAAATGCAAGCATATAAACAAGGGGCATGGAGTGCCAAGTCCCTACATAGGTGTTTATAGAGTAGTTTTAAGAAAATGAAATATATGAAATGATAATCTTATGTCTATTCTTTAGGTTAATTCAATCTAATTTATAAGATTTGGTCAAACTCCTATGACATTCTATATTTAACAAATCCTTGGGATGTCACTAAACTATATATAATTTTAATTCATTGATCCCAATTTACATGTATCACTTAATAGTGAGATTTAAAGCTGCATTGTATTAGTAGATTTGAAGTTAAATTAACAAATATGAAAAATTATTAATGTTGTAAATTTTGTGGTAGCTCTATAAGAGTCTATTTATTCTTAAAAGTCATGTCAAACCTAAAAAAGTAATATCAAATAATCTAATTGCGTGATTGAAAATTACAATTGGCAATCTCAATTAAAATAAAAAGTAAATTAAAATAAAAAAATTAATAGAAATTAAAGAAAAGGTAATTTAATGAATATATATAATTATGAGACACTTGAGTAGTTGGTTGAACATATATTTATCATAGAAAACCATGAAAGTATAAACATGTTTCCTAATTAGAACACTATACAAATGTGAATTTAACAAACATCTTCTAGTCTCTTCATCTATTATTCCATCCTCCTAAAATATTAAAAAAATTGTTATCAAAATGAATCCATAATTTTCTATAATAATAATAATTAATATATAGTTCAAAGTCACTCTATTTTAAAATTATGATAATAGCTTTATATAACTATTAAAACCACTTGACATCTGCATATTAGATAAAGATGAAGAAGATAAAATATTTCTTGAAATTACCTATGTCTAATTACTAGACAAAGATGAAAAAACATGTGTGTGTGTGTGTGTGTGTGTGTGTGTGTGTGTGTGTGTGTGTGTGTGTGTGTGTGTGTGTGTGTGTGTGTGTGTGTGTGTGTGTGTGTGTGTGTGTGTGTGTGTGTGTGTGTGTGCACGTGCGTGCGTGCATGTGCGCACATACGTGCACACGGGCGCGCGTGTGTGTATTTGTTCAAATTAATTGATATATATTATCTCCATATTACACAAAGATGAAAATAAAAATTCCATGATTACATTAGATCTTGGCATCAATTGATACCTATTATCTCCATATTACACAAATATGAAAATAAAAATTCCATGATTACATTAGATATTTGCATCCTCTGTGAAGTACCCAATCTTTCATGATTAGGACTAGTCACTCTATATTACTGCATATCAGTAAACTTAATTTTAATATAGTAGGAAGACATATATAAGATGCATATCTCTCTACAGACATGCAAATTTCTAGTTATAGGTTTCTAATGCATTATTTGTCGATTCTTAATACTTGTGTTATTATCTTTTTCCTCAATGAACACATAATTAATTTACCTTATGTTTATTGTATTTCTTTGCTTGGTTGGAGGCTTGCCATTATGTACATTACACTATTATTAATTACATGTGTAATTTGTCTCATGCTGCTGAAATAAGTATATGATTTATTATAATGGAGCTTATATTTTTAATTTTTTTGATTAATCACTTTACACTTATAGTTATCTATCATCTATATTACAAAAAGGATTCT
>JARHVA010000292.1:932500-1017500 GCA_037957365.1 Torreya grandis | reverse complement strand
TATATATGAGATCAATTTCAAAATATCTAGTTAGTAACTAATAAAGATTAAATAAAATAGGAAGAAATCTTATGTAGATTGGTAACTATGAGTACATATAACTCTAAAACCCCAAACCATTTTATTTTCCAACACTTTTTTTCATCAATAATTTTATGTTGGTTATTTAAGAAATGAATAGACTTTGGGTAATAAATAGCTCTATTTAGGACCTTTTGATTAATCAAAGAAAAGAATGAACATATTAAGTCAATAATATTGGTGTTATGGACCCATCTTTGATCATATAGAGATTATGGAAATAAATACACAATAGAGTATTTAGGATCCTATCCTTCAATGGAGATCTCATCACTTCTAAATTGAGGCACTCCTTCAAGAGTTTTTTAATGTTAATGTATTTCATCCTAAGAAGAAAATATATAGAAATAATATTCTTATTATATTAAAATTAAATTGATTAAAAATAGATTCAACCTCCCTTGTCAAATCAACAAAAGGATTTTGGATTGATTGAAGCCTCCTAGTGACATATTTATCAAACTTAATTTTGATGAGGTATCCAAAAACAACATAAGTATTTATAGACTACTTGAAATGGTACCTGATTGTTATGTTCATGCTCCTTAATTTTGATAAACAAATGAAACTAAAAATTGAATATGAATAATGATTCTTTATAAGACTACCAAATATGGAACTCAATTATAGCCTCTCCTTATTCAATGATGCAAAAAAAATAGGCCAAACTTTTGGAGGCCATAAATTTTGACCCATATCTCCATTTGAGCTTATAGATGCCTAAAAATGACAATATAAAATATTTCATTGTTGTCCTAGGAATTTATACCTACTTGGGAAAAATTTTGATATTTTTTGGAGGCCATATGTGATCATATGATGTTTCAAAATTATGATTTAATTAATTTTTGAGGTTTTTTCTATTTTTAGAAATTTTATATTTTTAAGATTGAACATTAACTTTAGTCAAATTTTGTCTCATAGTCTAATTACAATGTCTAGGATATTTTAGAAGATTTTAGGGCTACACATGCTAGTATGAAATATTACTATAAATAGCAACTCCTAAAAATAGATGCTTTTTATGTTTTAGTTTTCTTTTTTGAATTTTCCATGTAAACTCTAATTTCCAAGTTTAAGCTTATTAATCATGGTTTGGGTTTATAATTATTTTAATTAATTAAATATGAAACAATAAAATTTATTATTTTTAGAAGCTTTACCTATGAAAATTTTATTGTCTTGATAGTTTTTAGGTTCATTATTTAGTATCAAAGCAAGTTTGAGTATTGGAGGAGTAAAGAATGGTGAGAGGATCAAGATTTATTACATAAATGCACTAGACCATGTAAGAGTTATAGATCCAAGTGGAATAATTAACTAAGATTATCAATAATCAATAGAGAAGATAAGTTGGTGATAAGGAAGACATAGATCACGATGAATAAATTCAATAAGAAGAAGAAAATGAAGAACAACCACCATCAATGAAGAGAGGATGATTTGGGATATAGAAGAAAAAAATGAAAGAATCAAAGTTGATGTTATATATTATGGAGGCATTTTAAAATTAGAGGAGTTGATAAATTGTGTGAATAACATGGATAAGTTCTTCAAGGGGAAGACTATGAGAGAAGACAAGAAGGTAAAGTTTGCATGTAAAAAATTGAAAGGTCATGCAATGATTTGGTGAGATCACTTGAATAAAAAGAGGCAAATAAAATTCAAAGAGAAGATTAATTCATGTAAAAATCTAAGGGAGAATTTTTTTTCTTGTAGATTATGTACAAACCCTATAACAAAAGATTTTAGATTTTAAGGTAAAAAAATCACAGTATAAAAGAGTATACAAATGAATTTTATAATCTTTCCATATGAGTGGATCATAATGAAATAGAAGATAAGATGGCTAAAACGTATGTAAATGGTTTGAAATTTTTTATTAAAGATGAATTAAGCATGCTTAGAGTACTTTGTATGCAAGAGGCTTATCAGTTAGCTTTGAAGGCAGAAGAAAAACAAAAAAGATAGAATTTTAAAATAACGTCTCTTATTCTAAGATGAGGTGGATCCCCTGGAAATATGGGATGAGGTGGGTCTAATACCAATAGAGGTGAATCATCACGTGGTGTTGAAAGGTAAGATGATATTAGGCAAGGGATTCAATACCAACATACAGGAAGAGGATTTTAGAGAGGACAAGGTTATGGTGGTGCTACAGGATGGTTTCCAAATCATTAGATACTTTTTCTATTATAGATGTGTAAAATAAGGTAAAATAACATTTAAATGTCCATACTATAAAGATGAAGAAAGGAGGCAAGAAGGTCACCCAAGAATAAATCTAGTTGAGGTTGAAATAGAAGAGTAAAATACTAAAGTTTCACCAGTAGATGTTGGAGAGAATATCATGATGAGAATAACCATTTTATCCCAAGGAAGGAATAAGTTTAGAATAAACAAGATGGTGATGCATGTTTGGGATCAAATATTCTTTTAACAAGATTTAGTTCAGGTGGAAAGGTATGCGAAATAATTATAGATGACGGTAGTTGTGAAAATATAGTTTCTAAGGAAATGATAGAGAAACTAAATTTTACTATGAAAAGCATCCTAATCCTTATTGTATTTCATGGTTTAATAATGGGAGTGAAGTTACATTAGATCAAAGGTGCTTAATCAAGTTTTATATAATAGAAAGTTATAATGATAAAATATGGTGTGGTGTTATTCTGATGGATGCATGTCATGTGTTACTGGGGAGACCATGGCAATTTGAAAGGAAAGTAATTCATGATGGAGAAAATAACACATACACTTTTTGAAAAGGTGGTAGAAAGGTAGTTTTGTTACCTCTTAAAGAGGAAGGCAAAATAGAAACCATGCTCTCTACTAAATAATTTATTAAAGCTATGGAGATGGTAGGTTGTTATATATTAGTAGCAAAGAATAAAGAAATAAAAGTGGTGAAAATACCAATAGAAGAAGCAAGAGTGTTGAAATAATATGCCTAATGAGTTACCAGATGGTTTACCACTGAAGAGAGATATTCTCCATCACATTGATTTGACTCTAGGATAAGCTCTACTCCATCAACTAGCTTATACGATGAGTGCAATAAAACATGCATAATTAATTAAATAGGTTATAAATTTCTAAGAAATAAGGTGATATGGTAGAGTATGAATCCATGTCAAAAATCAATGTTGGTAACTCTAAATAAAGGTGGAGGATGGATAATGTGTGTGGATAGTAGATCAATTAACAAAATTACAATAAAATATAGGTTTTACATACCTCATTTAGATGATATGATGAATGTCCTTGTAGGATAAAAATATTTTATGAAGACTGATCTAAGGAGTGGTTATTATAATATTCAAATTCATGAAAAAGATGAGTGGAAAATTGTATTAAAGACTAGGGATGGCCTATATGAGTGGATGGTGATTCCATTTGAATTATCTAATACCCCTAGGACATTTATAAGGGTGATGAATAGAGTACTATGAGAATATATTGGTAAGTTTTTGGTTATTTATTTTAATGATATTTTTATATTCAGTAAGACTAAATAAGAACACTAAAAACATTTGAGAATTGTAATGGATTTGTTAAAAATAGACAAGATGCATGCAAATTTAAAGAGGTGTAAGTTTATGGAGAATAGTTTGGTATTTTTGGGATTTGTACTTTTAGTAGATGGTGTGAAAATGGATGAAGAAAAGATAAAAACAATTGTTGAGTGGCCTATTCCAAATAGTATCATAGAGGTAAGAAGTTTCCATGGTTAAGAAACTTTTTATAGAAAATTTATTAAAAGTTTTAGTAGTATTATGGCACCAATAATAGATTGCATGAAAGGGAAAGAATGTCAATGGAATAATTCAGCCACCAAAATCCTTAAATTTTTGGAGAAGAAGATTATATAAAGACCAGTTTTAGCATTACCAAATTTTAGAAAAGAGTTTGAGGTTGATTGTGATGGTTCATTTGTGGGAATTGGTGCTCTGTTGATTCAAAAAAGGAAAGCCAATAGCATATTTTAGTGAGAAACTAAATTAGGTGAGAACAAAGTATTATACTTATGATGTTGAACTTTATGTAATTGTACAGGCATTAGGAAATTTGATGCACTATTTAGTGCCTAAAGAGTTTATAATATTTACAGATCATGAGGCTTTGAAGTATGTGAAAAAAAAAGAAGTTGAATAGTAGGCATGCAAAGTAGGTTTTTTTATTATGGGGGTATAATTTTGTGTCAAATCATAAATCAAGAAAATATAACCAAGTAGTTGATGCATTGAGCAAGAGAGTAGCATTATTAACTACTATGGTGAGTGAAGTTGTTGGATTTGAAGTCATCACATAAGTATAAGATATTGGTCCATATTATTTCAAGATAATTGAACAGTGTAGGAATCTATTAATAGGTGGGACAAATATTATTCATGATGAGTGTATTATACATCAAGGTTATCTCTTCAAAGGGAAATAATTATACATTCTAGTTGGGTATCTATGAGATAATATAATAAGAGAATTACATAGTGGTGGTTTGGTTGGAAATTTTGGTAAGATGAAGATAATAACTTTGATGGATGAAAAATAAATTTGGCCAAAGATGAAGAGAGATTTGAAAAGGTATGCTTCAAGGTGGAGAATATGTCTGGTGGCTAAAGGATATGTGAAAATTACTAGTCTATACATGCCATTACCAATTCCAAGATTACCATGGAAAAATTTGAGTATGGACTTTGTGTTGGCATTGCCAAACACATAGAGAGGTAATGATTCAATTTTTGTTTTTGTATATATATTTTCTTATATGGTTCATTTTGTTGAATGTAAGAAAACCAATGATGCCACTAGAGTTATAGAATTATTTTTAAGGATATTATGAGATTGCATGGTGTTCTATAAATGATTACTTCAGATAGAGACATGAAATTTCTAAGCCATTTTTGGAGGACTTTATGGAATAAAATGGGTTATAAGCTAAAATTTTCATACTCCATATCACCAAAAAAATGATGGATAGATAAAAGTTCTGAATAAGAGCTTGATAAATTTATTGAAATGTATAGTGGGAGAGAAGCCCAAGTAATAGGACTTAGCTTTACCATGAGTTGTTTTTGCATATAAAAGCTCAATGAATAAATGAATAAGAAAGTCACCTTTTCAAAAAGTTTATGGGAGAAATATTATCATTATTTCATATTTGGCAAAATTTCTAATTGTAGATTGAATTAGTGATGATGCAAAAACATTTGCTGAGCATATGAAATAGTTGTAAGGAGTAAGAATTTTTTTTAGGAAAGTAATGATAACTATAAAGTAGTAGTAGATGTCAATAGAATATTAAAGGTATTTGAATGAGAGTTTGTAATGGTTTACTTTAGGAAATAAATATTTTCAAAAGGCACATACAATAAGCTGAAGTACAAGAAAATTGGACCATGTAGAATTGTGAAAAAAATCAACGACAATGCTTATGAGGTGAGTTGACCATAAAATTTTGATATATCTCTAGTATTTAATAATTTATATTTATATGAATTCAATGGATAAGATGGTGAATGTGATGAAGTTGAAGAAGTAAATTGAGAGCAACAGGTTCCAAAGAAGAAGAAGGAAAAGATAGTGAAGGTTTTGGATATGAAGACTGTGAGCACAAAGCAAGGGAAATAAAATAGGTATTTGGTGTAGTGGGAAGGTTTGTAGCAAGAAGACAACACTTGGATTAAATAACGGTTATTGAATAAGATTGATATGAAAAAATTGAAGCAGTAAACCAGGGAAACTCATAGGAGCTGAGTTGTTTTCAACTAGAGGAGAATGATGCAAAAAAAATAGGCCAAGCTTCCAAAAGCCAGAACTTTTTATCTGTATCTCTGTTTGAGATCTTCCATACACAAAAATGAACATATAAAAAAGTTTTTTTCTATTATAGGAAGTTTTACCTACCTAATAATGTTTTTGATATTTTTATACGCCATACATGATCATCTATGGGTCTAAAATTGTGATTTAATTATTTTTTTGAAGATTTTTCTATTTTTAGAAATTGTATATTTTAAGAGCCGGATGTTAACTTTATTTGAATTTAGTCTTATACTCTAATTATAGTGTTTATGATATTTCAAGATATTTTTAGGGTGCTACGTATTTACATGCAAACTTAATTTTTTTTTGAATTTTACATGTAAACTCTAAATTCTAATGTTAGGCTTATTTAATCATTATTTGGGTTTGTAATTATTTGAGGTCATTAAATTGAAATTAATAGCATTTATTATTTTTAAAAGCTTTGTATATTGGTAATTTTATTGTCTTGATAGTTTTTAGATTCATTATCTAGTATTTTTAGACTCCACCCATGTCCACTAGTCTTAACACTAGGATTTGAATGAAATATTTCACCAGGTTTCCTAGGTTTTAAATTTTGAATTTGTTTGTGTTTATGTATCAATTATGAAATAAAATATAGGTTAGATAAATTGAAAGGATTATTTATTTTAAGTAAAATGTCTTGAATTAGAATACCATGTTGATTAGAATGTGTCATAAGTTTGGTTAAAAATTACTCTAAATTTTTTGCATATCTAGAGAACTTATAAAATCTTCCATAATTGTGAGCCGAATACACCAAGTAGAATTGACCTATTCACATTTAATGGATTATAAAAAAATGAGAATTCACTTATAGAAAAGTATAAAAAGAGAATAATAAACTACATAATTAGAGATAACAATGTATACATATGTTTATCCAAAGATATAAAAAAATTCATAATACTTTAGAAAGTGTTAATACATATGTACAATTCTACTAAACATTATTCTATACATCTTCAAAAATAAAATTGTGTTAATAAAAATTATGTGTTGTTTCTTAGTTTTACACCTATTTTGATAGACCTTACACACTTGAGAAAATGGAAAAGAAAGATGAAAACCTTGTTGATATGTTATTATAGCTAGGGAAGGGTTTGGCATCCAGAATGGACCAAACATAGAAAATAACTAGGAGGCACTGATAGAGGGTATGACTAGCTCCCTGATACTTTTAGATTTTCTTGAACCAAGGTGAGAGGACCTATGGGGTAGCTTGATCACATGGAAGGATTTCTGAATTCAATCTCCTTGGGGATTTTTCACGCACAAACACAATTTTGACTAGGGCATAACCAAAGTTGCACACTCTACCTAGGAAGGGTTATCACATGGAATGTACAAATGCACTAAGTCAAACACAAGATACTAAAGATAAATGTGGATGTGATTGTGACCTTCATTCTAAATATTTTTTCAACACTAAGGGGCTGAATGGAAGACTATAATGCTAATCTTCAAAGCACCAAAAATATATATACATGTTAATTATGTAATATTTATGCATCTAAAGACAAATAATACTTGTAATATGTAAAGGGTGTATTACTTTTAGGGTAGAACATGGTAGGATAGTTAGTTATAAAATGAGTGGTGTGTTGGTGGTTTTTAAAATTTAGGTTTTATTTAAACATTCATGAAATCATTTATTTTCAAAGATGCAGAAGATTGAAATGAAAGATAATGGGAACTACCAGGAGTTATTTTCATCCATTGGTGATAAAATAATGAATGTACCCAAATGATTCCTAAAACCATAGAACATACACTAAACTTAGATTCTCAAATACTTTTTCCTATTAAATTCATGAAACTAGGGTGAACTTAATAGGTATTCAACAAATTATTTCCAAATCTCTTTGAAAAAAGGGGTTTATAATCTAGATCTATGACCATGATAATAACTATTCATAAGCATAAAACTAGATATCTAATTAGCATAGGATGTAAATTAGCTCATTTCATTTCATTAATAGGAAAGAGTAAAACCCATATGTATTTTCCATTATCATGAAATAAAATATTACATCAGCATATTATAATGTTGACATGACGACAAGCATGGCAATTTCGATCTTTATTGGATAAGGGAAACATAAACATTCACTTAGAGCTTACTAAGGATTGTACAATTGTAACCACCTTAGTAAAGGATATAGTACATACGCACATCAATGGATCCCAAAATTTTGAAAAGCCTAGACTTAGAGATAAAAATAAAGACCAAAAAAAACTTTAAAATAGAGAACTATCCCTATATTTATACAATTTACACTAGTTTTTACAATCCAAGGATGTGGTTTACAATTTTAAATATTAGAAAATTGTAGTCAAACCTCAAAGTTTTACCAAGATTCTCCTTTCTAGAATATGCTCTTCACCACACCCAGAATCTTCATGTATTTGGAAGGAAAATCATTGTTGTAACTGTCTCTACAAGTAATGATGAATATTTTCAATAAACCCTTTCATTTCTTAGATGGAAATGCATTTTACTTGAACTATAATGAGAATATTCACCTTTTTATCCAAACAAACCACTTGTATTTTTGTGCAACCACATGGAGATGCCTTTTACCACTTATTTACAAACCGTGAATCTTCTTTATAGTTGCCCTTCCTTATATGAACACAAAAGATCAACCCTACCTTATAATGAAGGTTTTTAAACACCCCAAGTACATTTCCATCTAAAACATATCCTTTGGAATGGCCCTCCTTGATCTTTATAACCTACAATATTTCTCTCATATAGGTGTTTAAACAAGCAAAGCAATGGGAAATGCAAAACTTTGGTTATTTTAACCTTTTGCTTTATGTCTCTAACTTGTTTTTTTTTTTTTTTTGGCATTCTCTATTTTTAATTTTTTTTAAGGTTTACTTCCAAATTATTTAATGCATAAATTCATTACTTTTCACTTCTTATCACATTGAGGAAATTCTAGTCCCTTCTGTAAATTTGCACTTTTCCATTGTATTGGGGAAATTCAAGTCGCATTTGTAATTTTGAAATCTTATTTATATCAAGGAAATCTAAAACTTGGTAATAGTTTTACAATGTGTAAATTTAAAAATTACAATTCATATTTTTATATCCCCTCAAAATTTCCCTTAGGGAAATGGGAACTCTAACTATAGTTTTCAATTATAAAAATTATAAATTACAGTTTGATTTGCCATATTATTAAAAAGTTACTATAGGGAAATGTGAACTCCAAATCCAATTTTTAATTTTCAAATTTTTAAAATTATAAATTTTTATTAGAGTTCCCATTTATCTAAAAATTTTGCATAGAGAAATGGAAACTACAACTACAATTTGTAATTTTGATTTGTGCAAAATTACAGTTGGCCTTGAAAGTTCCCATAGGTAAATGAGAAGTCCAACTACTATTTTTAATTCATAAAAGTGCAAAATCACAATTAAACTTAAAAAATTTTGTAGGGAAATGGTAAATCCAACTGTAATTTAAGATTTATAATAGTGAAAAATTGCAAATGGCCTTGAAAATTTCCTTTAGCACTAGGAGCTCATGTTAACCAACATTGACTGGTGGGTTTAGGAGATCTAAGTGAAATTTACAATTTGGAAAATTGTAAAATAAAATTCCTCCATAAAGCTCCTCTTTATCTGAATTTATTCCATTTGCTATGACTGATGGGATTGGGAGATCTCAGTGCAATTTATAATTTACACACTTGAAAAAATCCAAAATTGTCTTTCTCCATGAAATGTCTTGGGGACTTTGGGAGTCTCATTTTTAAATTTTGAAACATGTCATTTTTTTGAATTTTCACCTGACTCCATTCCTTCTACTTAGTTTAGTAATGTACCCTCTAGAAACTTTTTCTAGAAATAAAGCTCTTTCCTTTGTTTAGTGCCTCAACTCAAAAATACATACTTTGTGTGCATACTGCATTTGAATCCAAATCATTCATCATATGAAAATTCGTATTGACCTAATTATTTTAGTGACTTTCATACATTCCCATTTGGCATCATGTTTTTTTCATAAGAGTTTCAATATCTCCAACATCTTTGAATTTAGTATCCAAAGCAAAATGTTCATAAAAATACCAATATTTTGATATTGTTATTTTGGGAATGTTTTAGTATAATGCTTATCTTTAAATTCAAGGCATTTCCATGATTCTATGATAAAAACTTAGATGGAAAAGAATATTCATCATGGGATGCCCCAATCATTTAATCTTCAATGCTCCTATCTGTTTCATTTACTTGTTACAAGAGGTCCCATATTTTTTCTTGCATAAAGAATCACAAAAAGAACAACATTAAAAAGTGTGATAAATTATTCTCCAAAGGATATATTAATAACTTTGAGCTTTGATAAAACTTATTATTTATTGGACCTAAAACCTTATCTCTAAATAGAATCTAGGATGCAAGAAAAACTGTGAATAGAATCCTTTATTTTGTAATGCTATTTAAAATTATCAAGAACCCTTTCATTGAGTATATCCATCCCATGCATTATAATCTCATGGATCAAATCCATTCAATCCCTGATCTTGTTATGATACAAACACATTCTCATCTCTTTGTTTTCTAAATGAATATTTGTCTTTAGCACTAGTGGAGAAATTTCTTGAGAAGGCACATCTACTTCCCCTTGTTATTGGGCATTATAAATTCTTGAACTTCACTTCCACATAGAATGTCTACTTTTAATAGATATGGCAGCATTCTTCAATTTTGTTTTTGGATATGATGAGACTACCATCGAAGGATGACCACACTTGCAGTAGCAAACTGTGTTACATAGTTAACCATCAAAAGCATGATCCATAGATATTACCATATCTAGTGTATTAGTTACATGGTTCAAGTTTTCATCTAAATTTCTCTCGAATTCCTTGAAATTTGAAGATACTGAATCTCTATTAGGGACTTTTAAAGATGGAGGGAGACATTTTTTGATTTGTGGTTTACTTCTCTGACCTTTGGGTTGATCCATGTATTCTCATGTACTTGAACACTCACATACATGATTCACAACGTCCTCTAATGACTTAAATATTTAATTAGTTGTAGGCATGCATCTTCATTATACTAGCTAGTTACTTGTACCTTGTATCTTTGTTACTTTCTCACTCATTTATTTCTATACCTTTCATGGTATGGGATCTAGAGATGGAAGAACAATTTCCAATTTACAGTTAATCTAATTGTTAATTGCATTTCAAGTTCCCTGGTCTGTCATGCTTTACATTTTAGGATCTGGACGTCCATAAACAATTCACAATTTTCAAGTAGGTCAAACTTTTTGTGAATGATAAAATCTCTACCAGGTTCCTTTTGCATAGTGTATTATGGGTTCAAGAGAATGTTAAATATTTTTCAATTTACAATATAGAAAATTCCATTTGCTCATGTGCATTTCCTATTGAAATCCCCATGAACATTTAACTCTCCCAATGCAACATACATTTTAACCCCTAAAATTCTGGTGGAACTTTATGGTGGAAATTTTAATTAAGTAAACATGCAATCAACATCCAAATTTCTACCATCTACCATACCTCCCTTTTTTCTACACATTAGTTTTTATAGGATATATTTTTGTTTATCCATGTGGCAAGTTATTCACGATGTGGGTTTTTATCCACTGGGTTTCTATCATCGGTGCCGCTTGGGATTATAATTCCTAAGTCTTCTATCTTTAAAAAGAGGCATAAACACTTTGTGTAGATCTGATCATCAATAGTATGCTTTGATATGAAATTTTTAGAAAATAAAATGCAAATAGGAGAATAAATCTAAAAGGACAACCTTGTACACATGATGTTAAATATATATTCAAACAAAAAAAAATTAATTTAATCTTATATTGTTGTTTACATTATTTTACATCACAAAATTCTTCATTCAAAACTAAAATTATTGTTATTGTACTTTGTTATTCAATTTTTTTCCTTTACTATTTTATTTCAAGCTTTACAATCTTTGGTAAGTATTATTTTATGCCTACCTATATTCCTCCTTTCAATTCTAGGATTTGTGGTGATCTTTAACCTTGTATGCTATTTTCTTCTTGTCCATGATGATGTTATCATGAACTATAAACATAGAAATCAAAACTATGATACCTAATTATTGTGTGATTACTCTTTGATTTAAGAAATTAGAGAAACATAATTTATCACAAATAATTGTTGTTACTGCATTTTTCTCATCATAAGAATATTATTTAGGATTAATGTGATATATATATATATATATATATATAAAACATTTATGGATGTGTTATTTCTAACATAAAGACTTCTTGACCAAATCACTATTATTATATCCAACTAACGTAAAATAATTTGCTACATTATAATAGATTCCATGCCATCTTGGGTTGTTGGCATATATATGAATATTTTTTCTTACTTTCTACTGTGTCTCATTCGGAGTCTCTAAAAATTTGGAAATGAAGTTAGCCGCATGCTACATATCATGCCTTGTTGCTGATATATGCTTTAAGCATCCTAACAAGCTCTTGTATAATTTTATATCCACATGTGACTATTGAAATCTTCATTGACTAACTTCATACATGTTGTTATTGTCATTGATGATAATTTTATATTCAACATACTAAATCTCTCTAAATCCTTGTTTGAATACTTAGCGTGGTATACCAAAGTACCATCATCCATACATTTAACCTCAATGCCAAGAAATTCACTCAAAAATCCTAAATTAGCTATCTCAAATCCATTCTTACTTGTTTTTTAAACACTTCTATGGACCAAATTTCATTTCCATTAAAGATTACATTATCTATATATAAGACAAAAAAAAATTTCACATTTATTATTTTCCTTTATGTATATATTTATTTGGATTCTAGTTTTGATAAATGTATTTATCAACAAATATGTGTCCATCTAAGTGTACCATGCCTTTTTTGCTTGTTGGAGCCCATAAAGTGATTTTTTCATCTTTTACACCTTGTTCTCATGCCTTAGAATCTCATAACTATGTGGTTTTACCATGCTGAATCATAGATAACCATTGAGGGAAGAAAATGAGGCACACAAAGGGCATGAAAGGGTAAATCTAGAAGTTCACAAGGCTAATAATTTAGCTCAACATATACACTTCCAAGTAAAAGAGAGGTTAAAGAAGTCGGGGAAAAAATTCTTAGCATATGAGTTATTAATATTTTGGGCAACAAAAACCTCCAATTTGGGGGAAAATGGTTAAAGATTTAGATTAGTAATGTTAGAGATATGAGATAACTAATGCATTAATCTAATTATATGATAAATATTTATTCAAATTACTTAAAACACTATTTATATTTATCTTTTCTAATTAGTTAAGTTATGTAACCATTTACAGGTCTTAATAAGAAGTTACAATAACCTAAGACCTTAAAAGAGATAGTTTTACCTAGTGAAAAGGATAAATACAATGAATGTGAAAGAAAAATTAAAAATTTATTAGACATTTGTCTTCCTCTCATACACTTATGCAATTTCAAAAAAAATTGGCATGTGAATTTGAGTGAATTTGTAGATTTTATGGTATATGGAAGTTAGTGAACTTTGATTGTTTGTAAAATATTATCAACAATTTTTAAATATCAATTGGTAGTTTTGAAACCACCCTAAAAAAGATTTCAATCTCAAGTAGTAGTTTTGTAAAAAGAAATGGTGGTTTATAAAACCTTTATAACTTTTTTCAAATAACTACATGCTTTTTCCCTACATAAACTGGTGGTTTGACAAGGACACAATGAAAAACTTTAGTAATAGTTGTAAATGCTCTCTTTGCATCTTCTAAATCTTCTTAGCCTCTATATTCACAAGTGTGGTGAGAGGGTGGGGGGGGGTGCGAGGTGGGTGGTTTTCTAAGTTTGTGTGAGAAATGGAAAGTGTGAGTGAGTGAGTATCAAAACGTGCATGAGCGGTTAGACATCTGTTAATGCAAATTATGTTCATTAAGGCCTTGTGAAGGATGTAAAATTGTAAAATTATTGAGCTACATTTTGGAAGGGGAGATCTATTGTCTCACACACTAGATTTTACTCACATTGTTTTTCTCCAAGTCATAAAATGCATTCATATTATGATTTTCCCTTCTCTTATGCTTGATTCTATATTTAGTGTTGTACATTTCATTTTTAAAACATGATTAACTCTATTTTAGTATTAAAAATTATTTATAATAGTTATTTATCAATAATTGAATAGATTAATAGTATAAAATCTATGTTGGTGAAACTTAATATAGATTATCTAATTATTTTATATATTAGATAATCTTAAATTATTCATTTAATAAATGTTTTACAATCTTCGAATTGTGTGATAACTGTTAATCTATTACAGAAACCTGTATATAAAAGCGTAATCTAAGGTTTAGTGAAAAAGAGTTGAAATACTTATGGTGGCTCAAAAATATTAAATTTATAGGAGTGTCCTATTTAATTTCGTAAGCCCTGATGATAAAGACAATTATAGGTTCAAGAGTTTTGGGTTGTTAACATGTAAATGGTCCCTTTATAAACATGCATATTATATTTTATGGAGATATGGTAAAAATGTATTATAGAGATACAAACTGTTCGTACATAACTATTTCTCTACTTGTGAATACCTAGATCGTCAATTAAATGTGATGTAAACTATTCTGAGTTTTATGAATAATGGATGTTCTATATAGAGTTCGATAACATGAATACGGGTGGATCCCTTAATTTAATTAATCAAATTCAGTGTTACGATGCGAAGAAAAGATATTGGTATATTTTACAACGCTAAGAATATAGAGGCATGTTATTGCCAGCTTCGTGTTTGTAATCGAGCCTCCACGCCACTTATCCTTTGAACATGACTCCTCATTTGAAGAACTTTGTACAATTATTTCTTATAGTGAAATTATTATATGGAAAATGAATTTGATTACTGGCCACATAATTTTATTATCTTTTGTGCCAGTGTTTATGAAATAAGAGCACTCACTAAAAACCCTGATAGACCATTCACGATAAATATTCCACAATTTCTATTTCGATGGGTGCGCGTAATATATGTATTAATGTTCCCTCTTCTTAGGCTTGTAGAAATCATAGTATGGGGATTATTATGTCTTTGCTAGGAGTTATACGTAGTCGCATTATCATTTCGATTAATGAATGCATGAGCACTGCAAGCTTCAACGGTTTTAGTTGTGGCACTATATGATGTATTGTGAAAATCGTGACCTAAATGAATAATTTCCATGTAAATAATATTTAAGTGTGGGGAAATAAATAAATTAAAATTATATTATAATTGATAACTCCAAAAATAGATTTTAAACTTGGTATTTAATTGGGACAAATTAATAAACAATTTAATAGTTGTAGGGTGTTTCAAACCTGAAAGTAAAGTCAAAAAGTATTTTAGACCAAAAGATGTAATGTTTTCTTTTATAAGTTCATGATCTCTAAAAACTGAAAGTAAAGTCAGAAAACATTTTAGACCAAAAGATATAATATTTTCTTTTATAAGTTCATGATCTCTAAGTTTTTGGTTCATATTTTAATCAAAAGTTATATAGGTATTGTATCCATATTAATTTAAGATGATTAATTGTCGACATGATTATAATACAATTATTATGTATTATTGTGAAATGCATTCATATATATTTGGGTGTGTTTTTGGACAATAGTTTTAATGCTTTAAATTAGTTATTTAATTTAAAATAATTTTTGTTTCTTGCTTATTAGAGTAATATTGAAGGTGCAATATACTTAGCTAAGTGAACAATTAATCTTCCCATTTTAAAAATCACTCTTAACCATTTTGTAAAAACTGTGTGTGATTTGCAATGACATGTGGAAGAATTGTGCATAAATAACAGTTAAAAAAATTATTTGTTTAACACCTTTTGGGATAATACTAATAAAGAAAAGTTTAGTTGGACAAGACCATACATTTTTATTAAAAAAAACATGTCAAATGAATAAAATGAAAGATAAGGCTAGCAAAAATTACCTTGTCGCCCAGATCTGATAGTTTTATACTCGAGACATTTTTATGCCATCTTTTGAGTTTTCGAAACAAATCAAGAATATCATTTCGAGGGATGATAGGAATGGATAATCTAAGTGTATGACTAAATATTTTTATGGATAAATATAATACTGAAGGGAACATATGTTTGTGAGATTCACATCTTAATGCCTTCTTAAAAAAGAGAAATATTCATCCAACATTGAGTCATTGGGAAGATTTGAGTATTACGTATTTATAATCAGTTTTTCCAAATAAATTGTGTTAGAGAAAATTTAAATCATGTACACTAAGAAACTCTAGAATCAAAAAGTTAATTTTGGATATGTTTTATAAAAAAAACATTTAGTCATGGATGTCTCTTGATGAGTGGTTTAGATGAATTTATTGATATTGTAATATAGTAATACATCCTTTTGTGGGAAATCAAAGTGTGTAAAATTAATTAATTAATTTATTTTTTAGATTAAGATGAATTTATTTTAGACTAGTGTGGAAGTCAAGTTAAGAATAAATAGAGCCCTGGGTTGGACAACTAAACCTAACAATCGAACATAACTCAAGTAGCAAATGAGGCAAAATAAAATAACTAGATATCCTTCATTGTCTTAAAAGAGTCCCAAAAGTAGCAAAACAATAGTAAAATCTAGCAAGTTCCCAAAAGGCACTTAGACCCAACAAAGCCCATTAAAAGAAAAAGCATTACATCTATGCTTACTGTCAGATATTTTGGCTAGACCCCCTAACCAGACAAAAATTGTGATTGACTTGAACTTGGATGAACGTGGACACAAATGGAGACCCATGTCTCTAAAATAAATAAACTTGCAGAGGTTTCATAGATCCCCACTTTCATCTAAATATTCGAGTAGGGAGCTTCATCCCAACAATAAGACTAAGATCCTGAAGGTGAAACATACACAAATTAGAGCCTATGGGTTATGAACTGAGTCACATCAACTAGGAAAGACCATTTTTAGAGTGGTCTAGGAACCAAAATGGGCTAAAAATAAGGATACCTAAGTCTCCATAATATGAATTTGATAGGATCGAGAAGAAAGGATTGATTTAAAGGAGAATCCACTAAAGATTACAAAATGATAAAAGGATTCATAAAAAAAATGACACAATAATTTAAGGAAATATTCCTCAAAGAAACCAAAAATTTGACAAAAAGAGGACTCCATTAGGAATCCATGAGATAGCTGGGAGGATTCCCTAGTTAATCCATAAAACAATCCAAAGAGAAATTGCATATCACTGCCCTCAACCATTTTTAACCCAATCATTATGCAACCTTTGAAATCAAGACCCAAAATGGTTTTTAAATCCTACTAACCATATCAATCCCCAATAGAAACCCATCAAAAAATAACAAATTTGTGTCCCAACTATTCAAACATCTTAATGGGGAATACAATTCCCATAAAGCTAAACAAAAGAAAGTAGAATAGGAATAAAACACACCATTGAGTCCCACAATCACTACGAATGAACAATTGATCCATAAAAGAGGATGTGGAACCCAAGAATTATTTTCATTCAACAAGCCAAAAAAAATCTAATCAAAACCAAGTCATTCATGAAGTGCCTCCAACAACAAAATTAACAAACCTTAAAACTAATAATTAGCAGGTGGGTAGTTTCATCGCACAAGCCACCAAATCATAACCTCAAAGGTTACAAGAGTCAGTTAACCATGTTGATCTTGAGAAGATATCCTTTAAAAGACCTGTAAATGTATTTCCCAACTCTTAAAATAGGGTATACTAGGCCATTAACCAATAGAGATTTTCCTTATTGATGACTTACTACATGATCTAAGATTTCACTTTGTTGCATAGCTTTGTAGAGTAAATTTTGGATTTTATTCTAGATAGTTTTGTCCCTATATTCATAACTTGATAGAAAATAATTCAAAAATAAAAATAAATGGTCACATTATGACAAAAAGAATGGCTTCACATATAATAAAATGTTATATTTATGTTATATTCTATCTACAAATTCAAATATTCCAAAAGATTGATGTGTTGGAAATTTGAGTGCTCTCAAAATGATATAATGCATTTAAAATAAAATTTATTTAATCATAGTAAGCAATAAAATCTAATGATGTTAATTAACATGGTTTTTATTGTCTTACATTGATACTGCTTCATCTAAACATGTTTGGGCATGAGTAAATTTGTTTTTATAATAATAACTTCAATACTTTGTCAAATGTTTTAGATTAATATGTGACTTGCATGTGGAAACCAACATATATGTAAATTTATTGGTTGGACACTTTGAATAAATATGATTTGTGTGATTTAATTTCTCTAAGGAATTGGTGCTTGAATGGTTAATTTTATTTACTTCAACCCAATGAATATATTTTCACTGCTATGCTGTGAAGTGATGTGGTTATTATATTACTTATGTGATATATTTTATATGTGATAGAGGAATTTTTTTTTTTTTGTGGTCTTGCTTTATTAGAACCATCATGGAACTAGGAGAAAAAGTGTATACTAGCATGTACTAAAATGTAAAATGCATCCCTATATGAATGTTTGTTCATTTATATGGTTGATTATATGAAGCATTTCTAGAGATATAATTCCTCTTATAGAGATGCATAATTTTTATGTTCCATTATGTCCTTCTAGACTGATTTATTCATGGAGGAAAAAGGTACGAAGAGAAGTTCCTGAAAGTAGGGTTCACAATCACAAAATGATAGTGCACATATTATTTTTCTTAGGTTAAGTGGTTACTAATTCAATTGTATGGAGACCTTTTATGACACTCAAAAAATTCATGTGTTCTAGTGATTAAGTTTAGTATGGGCAAAGAAGCCATGCAATTTTGACCTGTATAGGAAGGAGACAGTTATAAGGTAGAAGCATTGCGTGTTGTATTATGTTGTTAATTATATTGTGCATATTACAATTTATTTTGTATGAGTATATGATGCAAAAATTGAGTCCAATTTTTTTAAATGCATAAGCTTTAATTTTTATTTTTATTTGAGCTTTTTATATGTTAAAAATATCATTTTGAAAATTTTGGTGCAGCCATAACCCTATTTGATTATGGATGTTTTTTATATTTTTTAGAGGCCATATGTGACCATCTAAAGGTTTGAAAATGTATTTTAGTTTTTTTAGGTATTTTCCCATTTTATAAAATTGTATATTTTTATAACCAAGTGTGAACTTCAATCGAAATTTATATAATAAATTAATTTTAGTGTTTAGAATTTTTTTGAACATTTATAGAGTTACACATGTTTATATGTGAAACTTACAAAAAATAGAAGGTACTAAAATAGCTGGCTCAATTTTTTTTTCTTTTAGTGTTTAAAATTTTATATATCAACTATAATTCTGAGGTGTCATTTGTTTATACACAGTTAATAATTATTTTATTTACTCAATAAGATCAATATAGAGTATTGTTTTAAAAATATTATGCCTACTAGATATTTTTACTTTGATAATATTTGAAATCATTAATATAGTCATTTTTATTATGTATATCTATGATACTCTTGAATGTGTATTTATAATTTTTTTTTTGGTATATATATTACACTGAGTGTGTGAAAATTACTACTAATTTTGTATACAATTTATGATTAACCACTAGACCATTATTGCTAGTGAATTATAAACTATATTGATGGATGTTAAATGTATTTGTATTCTATGTGATTGACAGATGATTTTCTTGTAAAATTAAATTGCCTTTAAAAATAATAAATAGTTTTGTAAATATATTTTCTATAGTTTATATTTTGACAGGTGTGTGCAATTTCTATATTGAAGTTCTTTCTTCTTTTGCTACCAACAATCATAGTGTGGAGAGTATTATGTCCTGGATATGAGTTATACTTAGTCACTTTAGTTTTTTTATGAGTGCATTAGCATTGCAATAATCAATGGTTTTAGTGGTGTCATTATATTTATATGATGTTTTAGTGAAAATTGTGACCTAAATGAACAGTTTATGTGTGTAAATAATATTTTAATGAGGGTAAAATAAATAAGATAAATTTTTATTAAATCATACTATAATTGATTACCACAAAATTGGGTTTTATACTTCGTGTTTAACCAAAAAAATTATAAAGTCGTCTTTTGTGTCTTTTAATCTTTAGGTTTTCAGATAGTGTTTTAAAACTATTTAAATAAGTTAAATGAGAGTATTTAGCTATTGTATTTAAAATAATTTAAAATGATTAAGTATTGATATGATCATAATACAATTGTTTTACATTTTTTTGAAATGCATTCATATATATATTTGTGTATATTTTTGCATTAGGGTTTTAATGTTTTGAATTTATTTATTTAAAAAAATAAATTAAAATAAAAATAAAAATTGTAATACATATTAGTGTAATATGGAGGGTAAAATACATTAATATTAGAGCATGTAAGATTGATAGTACAAAAATCATATTGATTTTAAATGATCAAACCTTAAAACATGATAATTAAATTAGAACCAACAACTAGAAAGAAACAAAACAATAGTGGGCAACAAGCCAGCTCAGATAAAATAACTATTATAATACATTATTCATTTAGATTCTCTCTAAAAAAAATTCTATTTGAAATATGAGAGACATAATTAATGAATCTAGTTTATTTTTACATAGTCATTTATTCCCTTTTACATGTTTACACCCATTCCCCTCATATGGTTTTGGAAATATGGGAACGGATAATTCTAAAAAAGCCTCTAGATTTTGAGTTATTTGAGTATTCTATTAATCTTTCCCCTGAAACAAAGGAAAGAACTTTTGAAGGAGTTAAAACTTCTCTCTATGAGAATTTTAGCAACCATCGTTGAACTACTACTAGTACTTTATAATTCTAATTATGGATTCTCCTTCTAATTAGTGTTCATGGTCATGGACTCCCCACCCTTGACTAAATGTTCCTAATATGTTTTTTAAATCATTTTAGTTTCATCTCTACCATGAATATGGATTTCCTTCCACTATCATATATTTTACATCTATATCTACCCACCAATTATTTCCTCTCTTATGTTTCATGCTAGGGAAATCATTTAAAAGATACCATATAAGGAAATATATGTGACATCTAAATGGGAGGCCCTCATAATATATTGGTCAAACCCATGTTTTATTCCACTAACTAACTCCACTTGAGCTAGGAGTTATTTGGAAATTTCAACATAGGCATGAAAATGGGCATAAATTAAATTCTTGTGTTCTTAGTGAGTACACAAAATTGTCGGACAATTCTATTGACATTTACCATAATGTGACTGCATTAATTAATAATGTGATTGTATTATTCAATTAACATGATCATGTTACTTAAGGCTAGGCTCAAGAATGTTGAGCCATAATGGGATCACATTATTAACACTAACATGATCACGTTAATAACATGATCAAGTTCATTATGTCCCAAAATAAATAAATATGGAAACCTGAATGGAAAATGTATTCATTTTGTGGTCATGTTTCCTCCTCATATCACTCTCCATGATCACGTTTTGTGAAAACTAGTGTCATCAAGTGTTAGGAAGTGCCATAATTCACCCCACATGCTTGTTGATTGATGATGCCATTGTGTAGAAGAGGTAAGTCATAAAATTCTATTCTACATAACTCTAATTTTTCATAAATTTCATAATTTTTAACCCATGTTTGTAATTATAATTTATTTTTTCTAACAACCTATCTTTCTAAACCTCCTAATCCTCCACAAAACCCTTTGATTTCTCCTCCTCCTAACCCTCCACAAAACACTGTGGTTCCTCCTATCCCTCAACCAAACCCTCCTACAATTCCCCAAAACCCCCATAGTAGTCAAGAGTATTTTATTGATAATATTATCATAAATAAACTTGAATTGAATACCTAATTGATAAAATGAGAGATCCTTGTTCAACCAACCCCCATTGTACCCAGCTAGTTAATTCCCCATAGACCCTATTGGTTAAAATTGATCAATGGAACTCATATAGAGATACTTGTAGGGCCTATTACACTGATACTTTGTCATCCATTTAGGTCAAGAATTTAAAAGTTTCAAAATCTAATATTTTTACCCTACTCATCGACCCATCCACCAATGCCCCCTTTTCCATAATGGCTAAATATTTCCCTATCCATTGCCTATGTACATAAATTAATCACCACCAATTTTAGGGATTGATGGTGGATGGTATTTGACTATCTACCATGTAACAAACATGAGGTCTATTTATATTTTTTGACAAAACTCTATTTTGAGTTTGACTTAAACCAGATTCTCAATTATTTTGATTTCAGTGAGTTTCAATGCCAAGAAAAAACATCTATGCAAGATTGACAAGGTACACATGATGCACCTAATTGGCCTGCATGGACTCGTATCAAAAAGCCTCTTGAGCCTAAGATCCCCTCCATAGTTTAGTTGGTCATGGAGATAGACATTCTCAATGCTCTTCAATCACTCACTAATACACTCATTCAACATATGAGTAGGCTTTCATAGAATAATACTACAGATATGCCACACGCTACTCGACCTCTACCCCACCCTTGTATTTTATGTGGACCTTTGTTGATGTGATCTTATAATTATGGTGGCATCAGAAATTTAGATGGACCAGATCATATTCTTATGATTAATGAGTTTTTAGCATGCACATTTGGTGTGCAATCATCAGTCATGACATAGATGAAGGTATATTTTATATAAAAGTCATGTTAAATTTAAGTTATATTTTAAAATTTAATTTCTAAGCTGAAAATTAATTTACATAAAAATTTAATATTGTGTGTGTGTGTGTGTGTGTGTGTGTGTGTGTGTGTGTGTGTGTGTGTGTGTGTGTGTGTGTGTGTGTGTGTGTGTGTGTGTGTGATGTTAAATTTAAGTTATATTTGAAAATTCAATTTCTAAGTTAAAAATAAATTTACATAAAAATTTAATATTACACACACACACACACACACACACACATATATATATATATATCTGTGTGTGTGTGTGTGTGTGTGTAATATTAAATTTTTATGTAAATTTATTTTTAACTTAGAAATTAAATTTTATGTCATATTTTATGTCACAGGATGTGATGGTTCCTTCATCATCACAACGTGTATTTACAACATTTGATTTATTGTAGCCATTATTTTCACATTTGGATCCAGCTACTAGGTCATCCATGATTGCATCTTATTTTATTACGATGACACAATTTACATATACAATGGTAAAAAATAGTTAAATATATGTTTTTCTCTTTGCATTTGTTGTGACTATAGTTGTTTATATATACATGTTCATGAGTGATGTGGGATATTATTTCTCTAATTTAGTGGCTCTTGCTTATACTTTATTTGAGTGAATTCATGTTAGTCTAGGTATAATTATTAATTGAACCTTGACTTAGAATTCTCTTCCTATCCTTTTGGTTCCTCTCTAACAAGTGTATGCTCACCCTTATTTCCCCTAAACTTCATCTCCTCTCCATCCATCCTATGCTTATTTCTACATATAAGTATCTACATATTATGCTGGTGGTTGTACATAATGTTGGCATCCTACCATAATTGTAGCCTCAACAGAAGATTTTTTTTCTAAATGTACTCCTCCAATTTGTACACTCTTAACTTTGGTAGTTTTAGTAGTAGAGTGTCCACCTCATTCATAAACTATCTTAAAGTACTATAATATAGTAGAGTTACCAAATATATCATTGTCAATGTGTTCACCACTCATGAAAAGTCTCCTAATGGTAGCATAATTATAAAAATACATACCCCAACGGCCCTCACTATCCCAATCTCTAATGCTCAATAGTAAGGGGTCATGTGCTCATACACCTTGCCCATGATGAGTGTAGGGGTCATGTGCTCATACGCCTAGCCCATGATGAGTCTAGCAGTCATGTGATTGTACACCTAATTAATAACCTTAACTCTATCACAATACTTTATCAAAGCTATAACCCTGCCTTTAGCTAACAACCCTATTATTATAATCACAACCTTAAACTATTTTACATGACACATCCTAGTTGGTGAATCTAGGTCACTTGCAAAGGAATCTACCCCATGGGACAACAATACCCACCTTCATAATCCGGAGTCTCTGTATTAGATATAGTGTGGCCAAATAAATAGTCATTAATTTCACTATAATCTTGGGAATCGAAACATACCTCATCACTCTACTCCATCAAATGTAGTCCCATCTTTTTAAAACATAATTTAAAATATCCCTAAATACTCTTAAGTTAATATTGATAATTCATCTAACATGAATTAGTTACAAGGGTCCAAACCTAAGTCAAACCCCTATTTTTAGACAAGTAATAAATTAATAACCAATATAGTCCAACATCTATATAGAATAAATTGAAGATCTTTACCTAAGTATATATATACTTATCAATTTGAAAAAAAATGAAATTGGTATATTATATATTTCCTTTCATAGTTTTAATCCTCTAATTTTGGTTTTGTTATAAGGCTATTGCTCTAACACTTTAATATATGGCTTATAATTTCAGATTTAAGTGTATTTTCATGTGCATGCTTGTCTTCCTCTTTCCTATAATGTGTCACTGCATTCATGTACTTATATAGAAATATGTTTTATATGTATAGGTTCTTCTATTGATCATTTCGGTTTTCATATATAATATTTGATGTACTTTATATAAAACTAAGTGCTCAAACTTGTTTAGATGAATAGTTGATTGGGGGGGAGGGGGAGGGCGGGGGTGGCGGCGGGGGTACTAACACTCCTCTCTCCATATGAGTTGAGACATGTATAGGCATTGTTGCTACAATGTCATCTAGAAAGACACTAATAGAGGTATATATTAGCTCTTATAATTCAGAATTGTAAAAATAGAATTGTTTTAATAATTTTATTGCATATTTACTTGTGGAAAATATAACTTATGTTTATGTATTGTGTATGGAGGGTTGTCTATGACAACTGATAGTCCCAATCAGATGGTGATTGGGGAAACTTTTCATGTTCCTCCTATATTTTAGATGCCCATTTGAATAGTTGAGACTACCATTGACTTAATTGATCATGAAAAATAGATTGAGTAGGATTGTAAGCTTGTAGTAAGTGCACATATTTAAATGATTTTCTATTGTAGTTTAAAATTAATTTCTTAACAATTGTTTGAACATGTATTTTATGTTAATTTCATAATAATTCTTGTATTTAAATAGGGTCAGCTAAAATCTAGCTATAAGAGTAGGAACCACAATCGGACCTTGGAGCAATCTAAGGCATTAGAGGGGTCTGTATCTACTAATAAGACATCCCAAGGAGATTCTTCTTCAAGGAAGAAAAAGAGTGGGAGGCTATTTATGAATTGGATGTCTTACATACATGATATATACTCTTTTGTATGCTTATATGGAAATTAATGAATTTTTGACATTATATATGTGTATGTGACATTCATCCAACATTAGATACTATGTTGGTAGATGTAATTTTTTGTATGGCTATCACAACTCAATCTTTATTAACATTGGACATGTATGTGCCTATATTGTATGCCTATTATGGATTGATCTATATAATTTACATTCAATTTTTATTTCATTATGTGTTATTGTATAGTGTTATTTTTATCTTTCAAATTATTATCTATATTAGATCTCATATTTAATGTTGTACACATGCACAAATGAGGATTAAAAAATGTTCTTTTTAATGCTATAATTCTATGATCTCAGATAATTTTTAAATTATATTTTCTGATTTTCATTGTGTGTAGTGGAGATTACTAATGACAGTCTTATCACTTAGGCTTAATGGCCTTCTTCTAATTATACCTAGTTCTTGTACATGTTTTTGATGTAGAGCTTTCTCAACAGTGTGCAAGTGTTTATGATCTTGATCAATGATCTTTTATCTAATCTTATCTTTTAACTTATCTACTACCTCAAGACTCCTTATCTTGTTCATACAACAAAATTCCATCTTTTGAACCCCTCTCTTTTCTCTTTTCTCAGATTTCTCTCTTTAGCCTTTGTCTTGGCTTGTAGCCCTATTTTAGGGAAAAATTATTGTTTTGCTCCATACACATACTCTTCAAGTTAAACTAATTATTTTTTTCACAACAGTTTCCATGTCATTACCTCACAAAAAACCTTGGGTTAAGTTCCTTTGCAAAAATTTGTACCTTTAGGCCTACTTGACATTCCAATTAGCCCTAAAAATGTATAAAGCTACAAAGTTTGACCATTATGAAAAAATTATGACCAAACCAAAATTATATTTGATCACACTTTTGGCCAATCCTAATTTTAAATAAATTTTGGTCCTCAACTCTACACCTAAGTTCAAATTTCTTCTTTAGCCTCTCTCACTAGGTCTCTTTGGATAGTTGACTACCTATAGGGTAGTACAATATGAAATATAGAAGTTACAAGTATTAAAATACTTTATTCATTTAATAGACACTAAGACACACTAGATTCAAAATTTTCATGAATTTTGAAGGATTTAATATATTCTTATGGTTAAAACCCCAAAATTTAGGGTTTGTAACAACTATATATGTTGAGATTGAAAATAATTTCATATAAGGTCCAACTAGGAATTTCAAGATAATCTAATGCTTGGATTAGGTTTGCCTAATATTCTTAAAAAAATTTCCTTCAATGATCAAGTTTTCACAACCCTGAGGGAATTCATAAATATGAAATCTCAATCATTCAACAGTGTATTTTATATGTTAGAAGCAAAGGTATGGAAGGTCTTTAGGTTTTTCAATATCAAAGGACATAAATAAAAATTATTTTATCACGATCTTATATAATAGAGAAATAAATATTGAATACTTGTACTCTTCACCATCTACCTCAAATGGAATGTGAGGTTATAAAACCAAAGCATAATGTTAACCCAAAATAAGCTATAGGAAGGGTTTTTTTTTTGTTCTATAGGTCAATAGGTCGATATGTCAATTACTCAATTCCACCTAATAGGTCAATAGGTAAGTAGGTCAATAAGTCAATGTTGTTAAAGTTGTAAAAATTGTCAAAGTTCTCAATGTCATCAAAGATTTCAAAGTTTCCAAAGTTGTAAATTTTTTCAAATCTGTCAATAGGTCAATAGGTTAATATATCAATTACTCATTAAGTTTCTAGGTCTCTAGTTTGAATTGTCAATATTGTCAAAGTTGTCAAATTTGTCAAAATTGCCAAAGTTGTACCAGTATTAAAAAATCTCAAAGTTGTCAAAGTTTTAAATTTTTTCAAAATCATCAATAGATAAATAGGCCATTATATGAATTACTCATTAAGTTTCTAGGTCTCTATTTTAATTTGCAGAAGTTGTCAAAGTTGTGAGAGTTCAAGTTGTGATTGTAGAATATTAGTTCTGATGCTTCCTATGTGAAAATTGACACGACCAACATGCTTAATGGGGAGGATAACATCTAGTACCAAGTTCTTGGCCTTCCATTCGGCCCAATTGATAAACCCACCACCTAGTCCAGCTTCAAGAACACCCTTCCCAATACAAGAAAAAATAATTTTTTTACTTAATTTCAAACATGCATAAAATGAAAACTATAAGTCATTTCCATGAACCATTTGATCCATAAAATATAAAATTAATCCATATACTTTTACCCTAGATAACTCAAGTGGAATATTAGATAAAAATCCATTAGAGAAGTTACAGTGATGGTTCAAAAAATGTATGTTTTTGTCAGTGAACAAGCAACCTCTCAAGCTCCAAATGGAATTTCTACCTCTACGACTTCCACCTATGAATATATTGCTTTTCTCACATTTATACAAAAAAATTACATTTTATTATGTGACCATGAAGTATAAATCCACCTGAAAGTGAATTTTCACTACCATTCTAGAGAGTGAAAGCACTGATAATAATTTTTGTCAATGTTCAAGTTATGGTTATAAAATTATAGTTTCAATACTTCATGGGTGAAAATTGATAGTGAAAACATGTTCAAAGGGATACATAACCTCTAGCACTAGGTCTTTATCCTCCTATTAGGCTCGATTGACAAACCCACCATCCATTTTGGCCTTAAGAACACCCTTCCCAATATAATAAAAATGAAAATTTTTAGCCTATGTTCAAACATACATAGAATGAAACATGTAAGTTATTTGCATGAACCATTAGATCCAACATATAGCACCATAATCTAGATAATCAAACCCTAAAGTAGTTAGGTGGAATATTGGATATGAATCTATTAGACAAGTTGTAGTGACAGGTTCAAAAATGCAAGTTTTTGTCAGTGAATAACCAACTTCTCAAGCACCAACTAGTATTTCTACCTCCAAGACATCCAGCTATAAATATATTACTATGATCATGTCTAGAATGATAAATTAAATATTATTGTGCTTATACAATATTTTAATCCAATTGAATGTTCATTTTCACTACCATTCTAGAGAGTAAAAACACTAACAAAAAATATTGTCAAAGTTTAAGTTGTGGTTGCATAAATCTGGTTTCAATGCTTCATGGGTGAAAAATGACACAACCAATATGTATATGGGTAGATAACCACAAGGAATATGTTCTTGGCCTCTTTTTAGGCTTGATCAACAAACCCACCACCCATTTAGCCCTCAAGAATACCCTTCCCAGTACAAAAAAAATCCAAATTTTTAGCCTACATTTAAACATGCATAAAAAAAATAATGTAGGTCATTTACAAAAAATATTAGATAATTTATGTACTACCGTAATCCCTGTAATCATACCTTAAATCACTTGCGTGGAAGCTCCATGATCAATCTGTGAAATAGGTTATAGTGATGTGTCCAAAAATACATGTTCTTATGAGTGAACAAGTAACTTCTCGAGTTCCAACTAGCATTTCTACCTCTAGGACCTCCACCTATGAATATATAGCTTTAATCAAATAAAAATACAAATATTACATATTATTTTTCTACTATGATTTTTGAATCCATTTGAATGTGCATTTTCACTACCATTCTAAAGAATAGAAATACTGATAACAAATGTTGTTAGACTTCAAGTTGTGGTTACAAAAATCTAGTTCTAATGCTTCATGGGTGAAGATATATATAGGGGTAGATAAATTCTACTAATATATTATTTTCTTCCTATTATTCTTGATAAAAAAACCCACCACCCATTTCAACCTCAAGACTACCCTTCCCAATAGAAGAAAAATGCAATTTTTTAGCCTAAGTTCAAACACGCATAAAATGAAAACTATCAATCATTTATGTGAATTGTCAGATCCCTCATCACTCCTTATATGATTATATGTATTGTGAAACACTATATAGATACTTATATATAGTTTCTTGAATTCCACTCAAGCCCTTTTAAAACCTCCATTGCCCTTAGATTTGTAAGGCATTTTCACACTCTATTTTGAAATAGAGTATTCACATAAATCTATTATGTGACATGTCTAAGGCAAGAACAAATTTTATTAATATTATAATTTTATGCTCACTTGGCATCAAAATATATTACATGTTTTAGTCCCTTAAGGTGAACATAATCTACCAAGGCCTTGATCTCTTAAGGAAAATTTGAAGTTCAAGCAACCAAATTACCCTACCAACATATAAGAAGATTCTAACTTATAATTTCTTCTAGTTTATTGATTTCATTATCAATAATCTTTATGCTTGATAATAATCTATTAGAAACTACTTAAAATCCTATATAAGATTATAAATTCTAATATCATGTAGTATCTTTCTTTCATTATCAATAAGCTCTACACTAGATAAGAATCTATTAGAAACTACTTACAATAGTATAGAATACTCTAACTTCTAATTTCCTCTAGTATCTTACTTTCATTATAAATAAGCTGTATGCTAGATAATAATCTATTATAAACTACTTAAAATACTATAATAGATGGAATAGATCAATGAACAGAGACATGAAGAATGTTTTGAATTCAATTCATCACTAAGGCTCATGTATTGTTATATTAGATAATAAATTAAATGTACATAATATATTATTCTCATGTTATTTATTGATTTAATATAGTAATACCTAAGCATATTTATTTTACTCACCCCAATAATCATCATATAGTGGATAGATTAAACCATTTTAGTTTTTACGATTAGTTATTAGATTAAGAGGGAATGCATATTGTTCATGGTTAGAAATATAAAGAAAGGATAAATGGAATATAACTCACCTATACTTATACATAAATATCCAACCTTGGATAATCTAGTGAAGATCAATGCATCAAATCTATCAATAATAGTAAAAAGTGGGTCAATGATAAGGATTTATATGAAATTTTTGTAAACAAATTTAAAAACATAAACATAAATGAAACAACCAACTTAACCAAGAAATTATCTATTTAAAATTAGACTTAAAATTGAATTATAGAAGAGATGGTAGCTAGGAACACAAGATCATGTTAATCCTTCATAGATGATGAACATGAATTAAAACATTATACCCTAAATATCTATCTCAAGTTCTACACATTGACTATCCAAAAACTAATATAATAGAAACTTTGAAATTTGTAAAAAGAAAAATAACAATAAATACCTTAATTGACACATTGGTTATTTGATTTTAGGGTAAGCAAGTTAGTGTTTCTTTATCAATGCAACAATTTGTGTGCAGGACCTCTATAAACACAATGTACATATAAAGCTAAGAATCCAAACCCTCATCATTTTATATAAAATATTTAAAATTAGAGGAAATTAAAAAGGAAAAAAGTACAAAAGCATTGATAAAAATAAACCCTTGCCTAAAATTTTCCTAGTGTAGAAAAGAATATCATATTCTATGTAATGGTGTCCTATGTACTTGCCAATAATTTCACCACTATTTTTTGTTGAATCACCACACAATGAAAATCATCGATGCATTTAAGGACTTAAGAGGCTCTATTAACCTTGGAAACTATCAATTAAATTTTACATATACATGAAAGGTGAAATAAATACCTAAAAACTGATACAAGCATGCAATTTTATGATGGGCATATTCTTACCTGGTTAAGCAGATTACCAGCTTAGTTATTAAAACATATAATTTTTAAATATTAGCAGTTATTAAACAACACAATAGCATACATTGAGGTGTATTAACTTTTGCACATTCACATCAGTTGTAATCACAATTTGTTGGTCTTATTGTATCCCAAAGCCATGATATGCACCTATCCATGGTAAATATCTATAGTTAACTACCTATACCAATTTTTAAGAGACTTCCAAGCATATGTATAACATAAAAAATAGTATCTAACTAGATGGTTATGAAATAGTTATTTATGGGTTAGAAACAACTAAAAAAATAAAAACAATATTGTATATGCCTTCAAACTTTATAAAATGATTTAAATTTTTGCCAACCATCAACTTTTAAGTGATAGCCAACTATAGTAAATATGAAATAATTATGCTATGCAAAAATAATATTACTGAGTAGGTACTAATAAAACGAGGTAGAATGCAATATAGTGTGTCTAGAGTGATGGTAAGAGCAATAAAAAATAATAAAATATCATAGAATCTATAAAAAAATAACCACTTGAGAATAGAAATAAAGTATGTAGGCATAAGTGCAACACTAGTGATCAAAGTGTGTGAATCCTAAATCAAAATAATAAAGGAATAAAGAATATAACAACAAAGTAAAGAAATAATGACTGTAGATTTGAAAGGATAATTTTTTGATGTAAAATTTTATAAATAATAATAAATTATTAATCTATGATTATTTTATTGTGTTTAAATACTTATTCAACATGATTTCAAATAATTTCAACTCATGGGTATAGACACCCATGTTTAATGGGAAAAACTATGATGTTTAGTATATCAAAACTATAGAGGAAGTTGATAAATTTGCATTCAAATCTCTCACAAAATAGTAAATCAATATCCTAAAGGATAACATATGAAAATGCATTGAACTACATTCAAATTGCATTAAAGGATTCAATCTTCCCTAGGATAGAAACAACTATTAATTCTAAGCAAGCATGGGATATCTTACATAATGTATTCCAAGGAAGTGATAAGGTGAAGCTGGATGGGCTGAAATTGTTGATAAAATATTTCAAGTCCAAACAAATGAAGGAATATAAACAAATTCATGACTTTTCAACTACAAATATGAACATATTTAATAAGCTCAAGACTAATGGGATGTTATAAAATACCATGGGATAATGGATAAGATCATAAGGATTATTCCTATAATCTTTGTTCATATTATGATTAAAATATAAGATTGAAATTAATTTAAAAAAATGAATGTTTAAGATTTGATTGGTTCATTTAAAAGTCATGAACAAAGGATGAATAGGAAAACCATCTCTTCTCATTATAAATCCTTCAAGTCAAATGTTAATGTGAGAGGTAAAGGGTGAGGAGCCAAAAATAGAGGAAGAGGCATATTTTAAACAACCAAGGGCAAGGAAGGAAAAAACATTAAAATTGACAAGTAATAGGAATAGGGATGATAGAAAAAACTTCTAGAATATGTTCTCCATAGAGGCACGATATATCAAATGTTCAATCTTATTATTGTAAAAAACATGGACACTCTACAAGTGTAGGAAAAATGAACATGATCTAAATTAAAAAAATTATATTTTATTTAACTAAAAAGAAGATAAAAATGATAGGAATTAAAAGGCTATAAACTTTATTATCACATAAATTACAGGTAAGCAAATCAATAGTCAAATATGGTATTTAGATAGTAGCTGCAACAATTACATCAGTGGAAAGAAGGAGATGTTTAATAAAAAAGATGAGTCAGTCAAACAAGAAGATAAAATAGGAAACATTGATAAGTTATGTATTATGGGTAAAGTAGGTATCTCCTTTCATACAAAACATGATTATATTAATTATATTTAAGACATATACTGTATCATATATCATAACATGATCAACATTCTGCAATTATTCCAAAAGGGATATAGAGTAAAATTTTAGAATGGAAAACACATTTTATATAATAAAATTGGAAAAATAGGACAATTACAACTTTTAAAATAAAATATTATGATTTTTAACATGGGAATTCGAAATGAGTCATCTGTTACATTTAAAATTGATGTAGTGAATGATAATGACCTCTAACACCTAAAAAATGGTGACGTTAGCTTCTATGGGAGAAATATTATCTAAAAAAAACCTATTATAATAATATTTCATCTAACTGAATAACCCAATTAATTATTTTTTGGTTGAATATTAGGGAAGCAATGCATAAATGATTTACCTTAAGGGAAGTCGTCGAGAGCAAAGGTTTCATTATAGTTTATACATTCAGATTTTGTGTGGTCCCATTAAACCATTTAGTTATCCAAAAATGAATATTTAATACATTCATATATGATTTCACAAATATGAGTTTATACATTAATAAATACATCCAAAAATTATTTGATAATAAACATATATATTTAATCCATATAGGATACAATAGTCAACATGATAAACAATAAAATCAACAAGAACAAACAAGGTTTATTTCACCAACCCCTAAGAATGAACCAAAGCATGGCACATCCACTCTCACACTAAGTTGGATTATTATTTTAAAAAGGATTGATTCCTCATGTATAAATATCTATAATGGAACACAATATGTAGTTTAATGAACCGCTTCATCATCTTCAAGTCATCACTCATGAGAAAGGGACCTTGCAAGAAATATATGAGCAATCAAGGTAAAAAAATGATGAGGATGACACTATTAGTTTATATTTATTTTTAGTAGATGATCATATTTAATTTGAATAATAAATTATGGATAATAAATTGTGTGAAGCCATGGATGGAAAAATACAAGTAATTGAGAAAAATTGGAAGTGAATTAGTCAACCTTCAGTATGGAATTAGGTCAATTGTTTTAAGTTCATTTACAAAGCAAAAATCATTGTAGAATGAAATAATTATAGACAAAAGGCAAGGCTAGTGGTCAAAGCATATAAACAAAAACATGTACATTATTACAATGAAACATTTTCTCATATGTCAAGGTTGTAAACCATGATAATTATCACATCAATAATATTTCAACATAAGTGGAAGGTGTATCAAATGGTTATCAAACAAAAAATTCTAAGTGGAGTGTTATAATAATAATTATACAAGGTACTACTACCTAGTTATGATATTATAAGGAATGATAACAAGGTGTACAAAATGAATAAATCACTTTATGATCTCAATCAAACACTAAGTGTGTGGTCTAGCTAGATGGACATGTATTTGTTTCTAAATGGATTTATCAAAAGTAGAAGTGAAACAACTCTATACATCAAGGCAAATAATAAAGGTGAAATTTTTATTTGTATATTATATATAGATGATTTAATATTTAGTGGAAATGAAAATTGGTCCATATAAGAGTTCAAAATAAAAACTAATAATGTATTTGAAATAGCTAATTTTAGATTCTTGAATTATTTTCTTGGCATTGAGGTTAAATGGAAGGATGATGGTATTTTTGTATCTCAAGAAAAGTATGCAAATGAAAATTTAGAGAGATTTATAATATAGAACAAAAATATATCATCAACAACAATAACAACATTTTTAAAGTTAATAATACAAGATTTCAATAGTAATGTGAATATAATATTATAAATGAGCTTTGTAGGATGCTTAATGCATTTGTCAACAACAAGGCATGATATCAAGTATTTAGATAACTTGATTTCCAAATTTATGGAGACTCCAAATGAGACACTATAAAATAATGAAAATGATTAAAAAATATGCTAATAACTTAAGAGACCATGTAATATGGTATAGTGGACTAAATGAACTTGTGTTAGATGGATATACAAATAATGATTTGGTTAGGAAGTCTTCATGATAGAAAGAACACATTCGTAAATGTATTCAATACATTAAGATCATAATAATCCAAGGAAAGATTTTTATGATGAGAAAAAAGTATTAACAATAATTATTTTTTATAAACTATCTTCTATTGCTTTATCAAATTTGAGTAATCACATAACAATCAAGTATCATTTCATAATATAATTAAATTAGAATGGAGAGACTGAATGTAAGTTTTGTAGTTCAAATCAATAGTTTGATAATATTTTGACCAAGGCATTTTAAAAATAATATTTTGATTGTGTAAGAGGAAATTTAGGTTTCATAAATGAAGCAATATAAACTCTAGAGTGTTTATTCATTAAAATCTAAACTTACATAGATAGCTCTAGACTATATTTAGTTAGATTTGTAATATACACAATTAGATTTAGGATCACACATGCATCTCCAAAATTCACATAGGAATTTTTGAAATACATATAGGTGACTCTAAACCATATACAGATAGATATAACATATACATAGGAAACTTATAACATACATATTTAACTAAACAAAATACACAAATAACACTAGAGTATCTTCATAGGCGAACAAACTATTAGTAGAAAATGGTAACAATCTCAGTATTAAGGTTGCGTTTTAAAATGTTAGTCTTTAGCCACCCATATTAATTATAGATAACACTGCCATCATTTAAATCTTCTTGGGATCAAAATACTACCACTATGAAATATTATTTTAACAATCTTAAATGTGTAATATGATTTTTTAGAAAGGGGACAATTATTTTGATTTTTTAGCTTATATTAGTCTAGTGAATGTGAAAATATAAGAATTAAAATAGAATAACTAAAAGGATTTATAACACAATATAAGGTGATTATAGTGTTGACAAAATCAATCTAAATAAGAAGAAAATAATGAAGGAGATTAAAGAGAACTAAATATACAAAAATAGAAATGAGGAATATATGTAGGAGTAGAATAATAGCAATCAAAGAGTATACATCCCAAAGAAAAAAATAAAGGAAAAAAAAAGAATAACAAATTACAATACCAATAGTCTTAGTTTTAAAAGAAGAATTTTGTGATCTAAAACTATAATGTAAACAATAATATATGATTATATTTTCAATATATCTTCAACATAATATATATGAGGTTGTGCTTCTTGTAGATTTATTTCCCTATTTTCATTTTATTTTATAACATTTTGCTCTAAAAATATACTACTTAATAACATTTTTTTCTTTATGAGGATGTATAGAACAATGTTAAGTTAAATTGTACATATTTATTCAATTTTTCTACATTATTATAATTTTTTAAATATATCTTTGGATAAACATGTTTATAAATTGTTATCTCTGATTATGTGATTTATTATTCTTTTTTTATCCTTTCCAGTAAGTGAATTTTCAATTTTTTGGGATAATCAATTAAATATGAATGGGTAAAATCTACATGGATGATTCTATCTAAAAAAATTAAATTATTTTATAATATATCTAGATATTTAATTTTTTGAGAGCAATGTCTAACCAAACTTATAAGAATTATAACTAGCATGTCATTCCACCTCAAGACCTTATAGTAAACATCAATAATCATTGAAACTTATATAAACCTATATTTTCTTCCATTATTGATACATAAACACAAATGAATTCTAATTTAGAAAATTTGAACGCAAATTGTAGGAAAAATTATAAAAGATAGCATTCAAATCCTAGTATTGAGACTAATGGACATGGGTGGAGTTTGAAAATAATTAATAAGGAAGGAGAGGATATAATTGAGTTTAATTTATAATAGTCTTATATAAACAAGAAACATTTTGTTCAATGTGTTAGCTTCAAATCTCTATGCTTTATCGATTCCACTTTTTAAGTTCCCTAATTAGTACAGATAAGGGTTGTCACATTTTAATACATATTTAAACAATAATTTTCTTCACTTAAGATTCTATTTTATCAATATGCATATGATTTTTTTTAAGGATAAAAGGGTGGGGGTTTTAAAACTAGGCACCCCAAACCCTAAAAGATAAACAAACAGAGATGGCCTATTAACACCTAAATAATACTTTAAGATTATAAATATAACAAAGCAATCCAAAGGAATACAACAAGCCCGAAAGCACCTATAATACAACCAAAAGAGGGAGTTTAAAGGATCAAACTATAAAAACTGAAATTAAACTAGAACCAATAACTAGAAAGAAACAAAATGATAGTGGTTAGCAAGCCAAATCAGACAAAAGAACTACTATAATATAATATTTGTTGAGAGTCACTCTTAATAAATTTTCTATTTTAAATATGAGAGACAAAATTAATGAATCTAGTTCCTTTTTACCTAATCGTTTATTCTATTTTATAAGCTTCCACCCATTCTCCTCATATGGATTTGGAAATATAGGAATGGATAATTCGACACTAGCCTTTAGATTTTGAGTTATTTGAGTATTCTATTAATCCTTCCACTAAAAATAGGAAAATAACTTTGAAGGAGTTGACACTTTTCTCTATGAGAGTCTTAGCATCTGTCATTAAAATCTTATCAGTCTTTTACAATTCTAATTCTGGATTCTCCTTCCATTAGTTTTCATGGCCACAAATCCCGACCCTTGACTAAATATTCCATCATTGTTTTTGAAATCATTTTTCGTTAATCTTCCCATGAATCTATATTTCCTTCCACTTTCATATAGTTCCATGGAAAGGACAACATAGGCAACAAAATGGGGATAAATTTAATGTCCATGTTCTAGGTAAGTACATGAAGTTGGGGGACAATTCTATGGATATTTACCATGATGAAATCACATCAATTAATAATGTGACTACATTATTTAATTAATTTGACTAGATTATTTAATTAATGTGATCATATTATTTAAGGCTAGGCTTAGTATTTTAAATCAATAACATGATCTCATTATATTGAATAGTAGCATGATCACGCTATTAACACTAATGTGATCATGTTAATAACATGATTGTGTTCCATGTGTACCCAAAAAAATAAATAGGGAAATTTGAATGTAAAATGTATTCATTTTTAATTCATGTTTCCTCCACGTAGCAAGCTCCATGATCACATTTTATGCAAAACACTACTAAGAAGTGCCAAAATTCATTGCATAGGCTTGTTCATTGATGATACCACCATGTAGGTGAGGTAAGTCATCAAATTATCTTCTATTTAATGATAATTTTTCATAATTCTCAATATTTTTAACCCATGTTTTTAATTATAATTTTTTTTCTAAAATTCCATCCTACCAACCCTCCCTACCTTCCATAAAACCCTTTGGTTGCTCCTCCTCTTAGCCCTCCATAAAACCTTGTAGTTCCTCCTATACCTTCACCTAACACTCTTATAATTCCACAAAACCCCCTTATAGATAATAGTTTCTGATTGAAAATATTATTAAAAATAAACTTGATACTAAAACCTAATTGAAAGAATGAGAGATCCTAGTTCAACCAACCTCCATCGCACCCAATGATTCGATTCCCTACAGACCTTATTAATTTAAATTTACTTGATAATGAGTCAAATTGAATAGTGGAACTCATATAGATATAATTTTAGGGCCTATTATGATGATAATTTATCATCCCTATAGGTTAAGAATGTAGAAATTTGAAAATCCAACATTTGTGCCGTATTCATTGATCCATCCATGAATAGCCCCTTTCTCGTAATGAATAAACATTTTCCTATCCATCATTATGTATACAACTTAATCATATCTAATTTTTAGGATTGATGATGGATGGTATTTGATGATCTACCATGTAAAAACCATAAGGTCCCTTAATATTTTTTGATAAAACTCTATTGTGAGTTAGTCCTCAACCAAATTGAAAATTATTTTGATTTTAGTGAGTTTCAAAGATGAGTAAAAGGCTCTACATAGGATTGACTAGGTACACACCATGTACCTAATCATCTTGCACAAATTACTTATAGAAAAGCCTCTTGAGCTTGAGATCCCCTCTCTAATTTGGTAGGTCCTAAGGATAAATACTCTTAATGTTCTTAACTCACTCACTAATACAGTCATTCAACATATGAGTAGGATTCCACAGAATGATGCTACATATGCAACACATGTTACCAGATCCCAACCTCACCCTTGTAGTTCATGTGGATTTATGTGGATGGAACCTTCAAATGATGATGACATCGATAGTTCAGATGGCTTAGATCATATTCTTATGACTAATGACTTTTTGGCATGCACATTTGGCATGTAATCATCAATCACCACACAGATGAATGTATATTTTATATAAATTTCATGTTAAGTTCAAGTTATATTTTTAATCTAATTTATAAGGTAATAATTAATTTACTTAAAAATTTAATATAATATATATTTAATTTTTTATATCATAGGATATGACAGTTCCTTCATCATCACTACCATTATTTAAAGCATTTGATTTGTCATATCCATTATTTTCACATTCATGACTATTTATGAATGCATCTACCTCTATTAGGAAGACACCATTTACATATACAGAGGTGAAAATTGTTTGCATATATGTTTTACTTTTTGTATTTGTTATGACTACAATTATTTACATATACATATTGATGAGTGATGTGGGATATGATTTCTCTAATTTTCTGTCTCTTGCTTATACTTTATTTGGGTAACTTTATGCTAGTTGAATTATAATTCTTAATTGTTCCTTATCATATAATTCTCCTCCTTGATTATTGCTTCCTATCTAACAAACGTATACTTTCCCTTATTTCCCCCTAAGCTTAATCTCCTCACCCTCTATCCTATGTTTATTTATACATATAAGTATCTAAATATTATGTTGGTGGTTTTAATTAATGTTGGCATCCTACAATAATTTCAATGTAGTCACAAGATATTTTTCTAAATATACTCCTCCAATTAGTACACTCCTATTTTTTCCTATGATGGTATTAGAGTTTGCACCTCATTCGTAAACTATCCTAAAATACCCTAATATAGTATAATTACCAAATATATCATTGTCAATGTGTCCACCAATCATGAAAAGTCTCTCAATGGTAGCATACTTATCCAACTAGAAGTCGTGATGGCCCTCACTATCCCAATCTCTAACCTTCACTAGTAAGGGGTTATGTGCTCATCAATCTATCCCATGATAAGTGTAGGGATCATGTGCTCATACGCCTAGCCCATGATGAGTGTAGGGGTCATGTGCTCATATACTAAATTATTATACCCAATTAGTAACCTTACCTCTATCACAATCCTATATCAAGGCCATAAGCCTAACTTTAGCTAAAAATCCTAGTATTGTAATCATAATCATAAATTATTTTACATGACACATCCTAGTTGGTGAATCTAGGTTACATGAAAGGGAATCTACCCAATGGGACAACAATCCCCACCTCACAATCTAGAGTATCCCTATTATATATAGTGTAGACAAATCATTAGCCAATAATTTCTCTATAATCTGAGGAAGCCATTCATATTTCGTTGCTCCACCCCATCAAATGTAGGACCACCTTTTTAAAACACAATTTAAAATATCCCTAAATACTCTAAGTTAATCATTCATCCAAAATCAATTATTTACGAGGTTCCAGACCTAAGTCAACCCACTATTATTAAATAAGTAATAAATCAACAACCAATATAGTCCAACATGTAATATAGCATAAATTGAAGACCTTGACCCAAGTATATTTATACTTATCAATTTAAAAAAAACAAAAAAAAACTAGTATATTATATATTCCCTTTCATAGTTTTAATCCTCTAATTTTTGTTTAGTGCAAAGCTGTTCCTCTAACACTTTAATAGATGAATTATAATTTCAGATCTAAATTTATTTTCATGTGCATGCTTATCTTCTTCTTTCCTATAATTTGTCTTTGAATTCATATATATATATATATATATATATATATATATATATATATATATATATATATATATATATATATATATATATATATATCTATATATATATATATATATATAGACACACACACACACACACACACACACACACACACACACACACGTTATTTTATTGATTTTTATGGTTTTCACATATAATATTTTATGTACTATATATAAAACTAACTACTCAACCTTGTTTACATGAATAGCTGATAGCTGGTATTGACACTCCTCCCTCTCTACAAATTGAGACAGTCATATGCATTACTACTATAATGTCAGCTACATAGGCATTTACAAGCGTATATATTGGTTCTTGTAATATTGAATTGTAAAAATATACTTGTTTTAATAATTTTAGTACATGTGTACTTTGGGAAAATATAACTTATGTTTATGTATTGTGTATGCATGGTTGTCTTATGATAGTTGATAGTCCCAATAAAATGGTACTTGGGGAAACTTCTCATATTCCTCCCATGTTTGAGATGCCTATTTGGATATTTTATCCTATTATTGACTTGATTGAGCATGAAAAATAGATTGTGTAGGATCATGAGCTTGTAGTAAGTGCACATGTTTAAATGGTTTTTTATTACAGTTTATTATTAATTTCTTAAAACTTATTTGAACATGTATTTTATGTTAATTTCATAATAATTCTTGTATTTTAATAGAGTCAATTGCAAGCTAGTTATGAGCATAGGAATCACAGTCAGACCTTGGTACAATCCAAGGTATTAGATGGCTCTGCATCTACTAGTAAGGCATCCCAATGAGAGTCTCCTTCAAGGAAAGAAAAGAAAGGGAGACTATTTGATGAATACGATGTATTAATCACATGATATGTAATTTTTTGTATTCCTATATGGCAACTGATGCATTTTTGGCATTGTATATGTGCATGTGACATTCATCCAACATTATATACTATGTTGGTAGATGTAATTTTTTTATGAGTATCACAGCTCAATCTATGTAATATTGACATTGGACATATATGTACCTATATTATATTTTTATGATGGCTTGATTTGCAAAATTTATATTTATTTTTTATTTCATTTTGTGTTATTATATAGTGTTATTTTGATCTTACAAATTATTATCTATATCATATCTCATATTTAATGTTGTACACATGCAAAAATAAAAATAAAAAACTTATTCTTTTCAATGCTAAAAATATCAGATCTTACATATTTTCTAAATTAAAATTTTCAAATTTAATTATGTGTAGTGAAAATGACTAATGACACTCTTATCACTTAACCATAATGGCCTTATTCTCTTTGTACCTTCTTCATGTATTTGTTTTTGATGCAGAGCTTTCTCAATAGCTTACAAGTGTTTAAGATATTGATCAATGGTAATTTTATCTAATCTTGTGTATTCACTTATCTTCTGCCTTAGGAATCCTTATCTTTTTCATACAACACAATTCTACCTTTTGAACCCCTCTCTTTTAACTTTTGTTAGATTTATCTCTTTATCCTTTGTGTTGGCTTATAGCCCTATTTTAGGGAAAACCTTAGTTTTTGTTCCATACACAAGCTCTTCATGTAAAAATAATTATTTTTTTGACAAAAAATTTCCTTTTAACTACCTCACACAAAATAGTGGGTTAGGTACATTTTCAAAAAAAAAAAAAAAAAGCTTTAAGCTTACTTTGCATTCTAATTAGCCCTCAAAATGCACAAAGATCCAATGTTTGACCATTATAGAGACACTTTTACTAAACCAAAACTATATTTGACCACCCTTCTGGCCAATCCTACTTTTAAATCAATTTTAGTCCTCAATTCTTCACCTAAGTTCAACTTTCTTCTTTAGCATTTTCTCACTAGGTCTCTTAGACTTGTTGACTATACATAGGGTAGTACAGCACGAAATATAGAAGTTAAAAGTATGAAATAACTTTTTTAACTTAATATACCTGAGGACATACTAGATTAAAAAGTTTCATGAATTTTCAAGGGTCGAATCTCTTTCTATGGTTAGAACCCTCGAAGTCAGTGTTTGTAGCAACTGTATAGGCCAAGATTGAAAATAATTGCATATAATGTTCAACTAGGAATTTCAATCTGATCTAATTGTTGGATTAAGTCTATCTAACATTCTTACAAATTTTTAATTCAATGATCAATTTCTCACAAACCTTATGGAATTCATAAACAAGGAATATCAATCATGCAACATTGTATTCTATATGTTAGAAATAGGGGTATACAGGGTCTTTAGGTTTGCTAATATTAAAGGAATCTATAAAAAATAATAGTTTTCTCACCACCTTCTATAATAAATAAGGAAATATTGAATAATCATACTCTTCACCATATACCTTGAATTGATTACGAGGTGACAAAACAAAAATTGACTGTTAACCCAGAATATATCATAAACATGAAGTTTTTATCCTGGAGGTCAATAAGTCAATAGGTAAATAGCTCAATAGGTCAATTATTAAATTCCACCTAATAGGTCAATAAGTCAAAGTTGTAAAATTTTCAAAATTTTTCAAAGTTTCCAAACTTATCAAATTTGTCAAAATTGCCAAAGTTATCAAAATTGTCAATATTGTCAAAGTTTTGAAAATTTTCAAAGTTGTCAAAGTTGTCAATAGGTCAATAGATAAATTATTCATTAAGTTTTTTGGTCTCTAGTTTAAGTTGTCAAAGTTTTTGAAAATTTCAAAGGTTTCAAAATTGTCAAAGTTGTCAATAATTCAATAAATCAACTACTTATTAAGTTTCTAGGTATGTAGTTTAAGTTGTCAAATTTGTTAAAGTTTTCAAAGTTGTCAGAGTTAAAGTTGTGATTTTAGAACTCTAGTTCTGATGCTTCCTATGTGAAAAATTACATTGACCACATGTTTTAAGTAGTGGATAACATCTAGGACAAAGTTCTTGGCCTCCCATTAGTCTCAATAAACAAACCCACCACCCAATCCAGCTTCAAGACCACCCTTCACAATAGAAGAAAAATGCAAATTTTTAGCCTAGGTTTAAACGCACATAGAATGAAAATTGTAATTCATTTATATGAAATTTAAGATCCTTCACATATCACCTTAATCTCTAATCACACTGTAGATCACTCAAGTGGAATTTTACAGATAAATCCATTAGACAAGTTATCCTAATGGGTTAAAAAATGCATGTTTTTGTCAGTGAAGAAGCAACTCCTCAAGCTCCAATTGGCATTTATACCTATGGGACATCCACCTATGAATCTATTGATTTGTTCACACCTTCATAGTCAAGTTACATGTTATTGTGCCACCATGACCTTTGAATCCACATGAAAGTGAATTTTTACTACCATTTTAGAGAGTGAAAACACTGACAACAAATTTTATCAATGTTCAAGTTGTGGTTGAAAGTTATAATGCATCATGGGTGATACCTAATAGTTCCAACATGTATGGGGGGTAGATAACCTCTAGGATTAGGTATTTGACCTCCCATCAGGGCCAATCAACAAACCCACCACCCATTCAGGCTTCGGGAGCACCCTTCCCAATATAATAAAAATGTAATTTTTTAGACTAAGTTTAAACATAGATAAAATGAAAATGGTCATTTTTTCAAACTGTTAGATCCCTTATGCACCTCTTTAAGCCTTCTAATTTCACAGTTGATAAAACACACATAAAACCTAAGCTTTTCTTATCTTCAAGAATATAGAATTCTTTACTAACAGTGTAAACCACATGAAGGTGGAAGTTTATCATGTATCACTAACCTACAAAAAATTATTAGTAATAAATTAAAAATGAAATTTATATATAATACCTAGAAAATAAAAAAATGTTTGGTAAAATTGATGCATATTCATTTTAAAAGTCAACATTCCTCTAGACTTCAATCCAATGAACCACTCAAATCTTCTCTAACCTTGATAGTATCAATAATAGCTTCATTATTTGACTCCCAAACATTCCATAGTTTCTTGTTATGAGTGAACAACCAACTTTTGAAGCTCTGAAATCCTTCCTAATACAAGAAAAATGTTATTTTTGTAATTGAATATTCATTGCAAGAATTAAATTTAAATTATACAATATCTTCTTGTGTTTTATAAATTCTTAAAAAAAAACATTGATCTAAAAAATTTATAGGATATCATTGAAACTAAGTTCCACTGACTACCACTGACCTATGGGGATAGTCAGTGTTTTCTCCATCAATAATAGGGGAAGTAAAATTTTTCTTTCTCTCTACACACTGACACAAGTAGTAATAAGTGCCTCATTCATTATCCTCATCTACAATAACAACAAAAATATGCCCTGTACATCACAAAAATCATTTTTAGGGAAAATATGAAGATATATAAATAATGAAAATAAATTGTACATAATGAAAAATATTCTACTTGACTACACTAGATAAGATACATAGACAATGTCATCTAATGATGTCATAGATGTAAGTCATAATGTTGTTGGACCCTGATATGTGTTTATTAGAACTATAGGTTTAGAAATATAATAATCCACCGACTCTTGTGATTCACATTCAATCTGAATAGATTACACACATGTAGAACATAATCATGGCAAGTGTCTCATATGAACAATCCAATAACTTGCGTTCGAGTTATAAAATAATGGACGTCACTTGAACCCATTAGAGTCTTATGATCCTCATACTTTACCAAGTGTTCTTCATCCATTAGAAAGAAATTTATATGAACGATTGAATTATGTTGAGCAACATGACACATGTTCTCATTATAGTATTGAACCATAGTTTTCACATCTATCAAATGAACACCCTCTTCAAATTTCAACTCTTCCCTTACAATAGCTATTTTTACACATGATTTAGCACCATCATTCTCCCATTTTCCATGGCCAACCTTAGTGAAACTCCTAATGTGTTCTACACCTGTGGTAACATGCATATTACTCAACCAATAAAACACCCATTCACTTTTTAATTACAATGTGCAATTGTCTTACCAAATGTAATGTTGATTGAACGTAATGTTTCTATGATTCAACTATTCATAGAACTTATGAAAATAACTTTTCACGTACTCTAAATAATTTCACTTGTCATTGATGATATAGAAATGCTATTTCCTTAATATTTTTTGTTATTTCTCTATATTATACAGTGCATGAATAAATGCTATATGCATGAATGTCACAACTTGTGATGAGTTGTACTACTATGATTAAACTTCTATTTGGGGTTTGAATGTGTAATTACCTAAAAAATAAACTAATAAAATAATGAAACCAAATGGGAATGTATCCTTCCGTATGTTGAAATGCTAATCCAACCATCTAACCCTGTGTGTGTGCCTTGTATAGTAATAAATAATCTTCTTCATAAATTGTGCAATTTTTTTTGAAATAAGTATCTTTTTTGTAACAAGCTCATATCTTTTAGATTCATTGACATATTTTACTTGATATGTCACTTATTTATATTTTATTAAACTAACTAATTGGTATCTAATTTTACTTTTAATCTCCTCATAGATATATATTTTTAAATTTGGTAATCCACCACAAATGCTAGAATTTTATTTAAACATGATTTGTTATAAAATAATTTCTAATTTGGTATTTTGTAGAATATAGTTGATATAAATTCCCTAGATAATTTTAATGGAAACTCAATGCTACACTCCTACAAAATGTTAATATGTAAAGTACAATGAATATAATGAAAAACATCATAGTGCATTAAAAATTCAGCATCTCGCCTACAACAACAAGTGCTGCGTGTGTGATTTATATTGTCATAAAAAGGTTTTTCCATCTCCAAATATCTTTGAAAAATATAAATTGGTGGATTTTTTTCTAAAAATTTAGAGTAAAATTATGTTTGAGTCATATCTAATAAATATTTTTGATGCGATTCATGGTTACAAGAACCAACTCTTCTTTTCACAACATCTCTTGTATTGGGTGAACCTCTTATATTGTCTTTTCAAAATTGAGAAAGTAACTCTTTGAGAGTATTAGATAGATCCTTTCCCTTTCATGGAAGTCTACTAAAGAATGCCTAGAGATAACTGGTATTAGATTTGTTAAGTGTTTCACATATTTCAATTGCTTTTTTTTTTCCTATTTATATCAAGTGTTCATCTAATTTTTTGAACCATTCATTTTTCACTTTTATGTTAATTACTGCACAAGTTGTAAGTATACACCAGGTAACATTATAATCTTTGGTGTGTGATTATGGCCATACAATATGATATGCATCATGTATATTTTCAATAATTTAATCATTTCAATCATCCATGTTAGATGTTATTAGTCCTAATGTGTACACTATTGGTATCATCTTAATCAATTTTATAAATGAAACAAATTATTGACATCTTTGACTATCATACGTCAAATCAAGAAAGAAAATATCCCAAATTTGTTGAGCTTGTCTTCTTGAATGGTGATCAGACTTTTAATTGTGCATTGGTTTTAAAATATTTTTATTAACTTTAATTAGATACTTGTATTTTCTATGCACACTTCTTAGAGGTGTTAGTAATGGTGGAATTTGTTGAGATGGTGTTTCAAAACTATTATTACTTTCATTATTTAGAGGTGGGATGAAATTAGATTATTCATTGTTAATTTCTTCATTATATGTTTTTATGAAATTTTTTTGATGGTTTATTTCATCATTATTTGTTTCCATTAAATTTTCTTCATTTATGGGGGGTGAAGCATCATACATAGACTAATCATCAATAAAATAAAAAACATGAAACTTTGAATGTAAACTTCCAACATTAACAAATTCACTATTTATTCATTTTATTATGGTCAATTTCATTATCTTTCATTTCATTATGGGCAGTTTCATCATTTCTTAATTCACTATTTTTAATTGGCTCATTATCTATGGCATTAGGTTCATCAATATTAGGGTTTATACCTTGTTTACCATGAACCTTTTACATTTGTAGCTTGTGTTTCTATTTGAAATATTCTAATTCCTATCATGTTTTGTTCTTCAATAACTTCCTCTTTCTCTTTGAGCATGATCCAAAACCAATTAGAAGGGAAAATTGATAACTTTTCAAAGGTGTTGTCAAGTACACAGATCTCATAGAAGTATGAAGAGAATGTTGTTTGTGAGGATAGAAGTCTTGATTTGGGCTAAAAATAGTCACTTATAGGTGAGATTATCACTATAATAATAATAATAATAATAATCGCATTATGATTTACATAATTTCCTAGCACAATCAACTAATTGGGGAGATGATAATGACAATAGTGTGACCCTGTTACTAAATAAATCATATTATGCTTTCCAAAAGGACCTAGTACAGCCAACCCAATGAAAACCTCATATTGAAAATAATGTAATCATGTTATTATCCATACAATCTTTGTGGTTTGTAATTGGCAATGAGGAACAACTATTACTTATGTTAACAATAACATAATCACATTATTAAATAACATGATTACATTATATCTAATGTAGACAAGGGACTAGGGTTTAAGGATTAAGGAAAATTAGTTCATAGGGTTTATGGATTAGGGACTAGGGATTATAATTTAGGTTTTAGGAATTAGTGATTATAATTAAGGTCTAAAGTGAAGGTGCATGACTATGGAGACCTTTCCTAATAATTGAAGAAACAAACTCTGATCACATCAAAGCCCCAAAAATAAAAATAATTTTTTAATTATAAAATTTGATTTTTGGTTACCATTATACCTTAGATGTCATCATGCAGATTGAGTGAATTAGTCAAATGGGGCATTCAATCATGTTATTTAGTCCAAGCAGATCCCTATGAACTTAATTCTTAGTCTACAAATGATGTTAATTTAGGATAAAATGATTGGTTGAATGTTCAAAGAGTTTATATTTATGGCTTAGAGTTTAGGGATTAATAACTTTAAGGGTTAGGGCTTAGTGTACATAGGTTTCAGGGTACATTTATACAATCATGTAGGCAATTGGGGCAAATTTGGGAGCCTTGAACATATATATGTGATTATAGAATGTGAATTTCCACATCATTGTAGATTGAACCTACAAAATCAATTGCGGTAATGACAGATGAAATTTTAACCAAGTTCATCTGTATGAACCTAATTCTTACTATATATATTTATATAAAGGATGTTAATTATAGATAAACTTATTGGTCTAGCATTTAGGGTCTATAATTTAAAGGATTTGGGGTTTATGGTTTAGGGTTTAGGGTTTAATGTAAATGGTACAAGGTAGCTTAGATTTTAAGATATCGAATATAGAGTCAATCACTAATGTAATTTAAAAACATTTGAGCTACTTATGACACCTATTTATGACTTGATCACCTTCATGTTTGCATTTTTGAAAAAGGTAGGGTCAATTATGCAATGTACATTTTATAGAATGAATTGAGACATAAATTTGGTTTCAGGGCTCAATTTTACCTAGATCACATAGGAAATTATACAAATTGACTACTTGCATTAATTCCTGATTGAAGATCAATCTTTTTATTTTTCCCTAAATCAAATCTTGCTATTGAAGACCCTCAAATTGGCTTAAAATGCCTCCTTGACTAAAAGAATCAACTACCTCTCCTCCTCTTTCATTAATTATGTTGAAGGTGCTCAAAATAGTCCTAAATTATTGACCATATATATAGAGCTAGATTGGTACTCCAAAGGATTTAGCCATAGGTTTAAAAAGTGCATAAAATAAATGACATCTTGTGATAAAATTAGTTATATCATAATGCATTTATGTTTATGGCATAGATACAGGCATTAGGTCATTGAGCTTACAATTTAAATGTTTTAGGGATCATTAGGGATTAGGGCATAGGGTTAAGGTTTAAGGACATATATATTAATGTATAATCACTATATATGCCATGTGTTCAAACTCGATTATTACTACAAATGATCTTAATTGGGTATAAATTGATCTTAGTACATACCTGGAAAGTAAATGGTTTACAATTTAGGGTATAGTTTTTAGGGTATATGGTTTATGGCCCTTCTAGTTTTTAATGTATATACATGGTTTAGGGTACATATGGTCAATCACAAAGATAATTTAGGATAATTTGAATCACTCTGACCCATTTGCGACTATAGAATGTATTTTTGGGTTATCATTATACCATAGATGTCATGTCACATGTGCATATTGAGTCCATTTATCAAATGGGTCAATCAATCATGTGATTTAGAACAAAATAAGCCTTGTGAATTTAATTCTTAGTATAAATGATTTTAATTTGGGCTAAAATGATTGGTCAAAGGTTTAAAGAGTTTATATTTGTAGTAAATAGAGTTCAAGGGTTAGGAATTTTAGGGATTAGGGCTTAGGGTATATGTTTTAGGGTATATAAGCTATAATAGTGATGGTGATTGGGGAAAATTTGATCTCCTTGATTATATATCTGTGAGTAAATAATGTTAAGTTAGGATCAGTTATCCCCCACGTCATCAAAGATTGATACTATGAAGTCAATTGTGGTAATGGCTGATGCAATTTTAACCAAGTTCATCCTTGTGAACCTATTTCTTACAATATATATTGGATGTTAATTGGGACTAAATTGATTCTAGGGGCCTACTAAGTTTCAATATATGGAATTTTATCCATATGATATGAATTGTGGATCCAAGTGCTCACCATATTGAAAAAATAAGACTTTTTTCAACTTGATATGCAACTCGGTCCAAAGGAGCCATGTTCAAGGAATTAAATACAGATATAATGAAAATTGGGGCTTACTTGGCCCTAATTTCATATCATATTAAACCGATCAAGTATTTGGTTTTAGATAATACATAATTACAGCCAATCGAGTCTTGCCCAAGGAATTGTGTCAACATAATTTCAATTAGGGTCCTCATTGCACACCTTATTCAAATAATTGATTGTTATCATGACTCTGATATGAAATCATTACCAATTTAACCCTATATAAGGAATTATAGATCCATATTTAATAATAATCACTGATTGTGAACCAAAATTAACTGAAAAAATATAATGGTTTAATATGATCTATGCAATTTAGTCCAAACATGAACCCTATGTAAGAAATTTTATCTTTATACTATCAATAGGGGGATTTTTTGGTCCCAGATACATAACTTATTGAACTAATAAAGCATTTGGTTCAATTGAATAGGCAATTATGGCCAACCAAGGCTCATGCAAATACTTGAATAGATCTAATGTCAATTACAATTACGTTGGCCATGACTCTAAACTATATCTAGCTAATCATGCATTTGGTAAATTATCTTACATACATAATTAGGACCGACTAAGCCCCATGAATGTAATTTTGTCCATATAATGTTCCATTTGGGTTCCATTAGCCCCACTTACACACCATATTAAACGAATTGATTATTTAAGTTCAATATGATATGCAATTGGGGCCACTCAATCACCAAGCAAGGAATTGCATCCATCTAATGTCATTTGGTGCTTTAATTAAAAAATGTTAAATTAATTGATCTTTTTTTCAATACTATACACAATTGATGAAAACTCAGTCCTATGTAATTAGTTGATTCCACCTAATATATCAATCAAGGCATTTTCACCCCATGCAATGAATTGGGTTCATCTAATTTGTCTATTTTGAAAACTTTTCCCTAATTGCACATCATATTTAACCAATCAAGTATTTTCTTAATTATAATCTTTACAATTAATAGTAATTGGTCCCTGTGAAAGAAATTCTTTCAATATAATGTCAATCAGGGATTTGATAGCACATGTCATATTAGACAACAATTTTATGACTAGTAGTCCTAATTGATCCTATTCAATTTTTAGGATGTTTAGAATACATAACATGATCATGTTATTAATGCAACTACATTATATAATATTTCCATCGTGTTAATAACATAGTTAATAATGCGATCATGTTACTAAAGTGATCATGGTAATTGAATTCAAATTCAATCCCTATGCCTTTTGGCTTATGAATGGCTTGGATTACTTAACCAAAGGCTTGGACTGTCAATGTGTAGTCGAGTATTGAAAGTTATGAAAATAAATAATAAATTTTAACTTTGATTGATAAATACACTAAGAATTTCAACTCAAAAATTCAAAAACTTGATACCATCATGATGAGCACACTCTCCTCTTTCCAAAAGTATAATTCTTATAATTTTTGGGACTAATTTAAGGTTTTAAACTATATTTATTTCTAACTATGACTTTTATAGGCCACTGCATGCTACAAACATACATATCTATACATGTTCTTATAATTTGTGTTTCATTGATCCAAGTTGAAAACAAATTATATGGTGCAGTAGTGTGATTAATTCTACACACATTAAAAAAAAAAATGATTTTTCTTAGAGGTAGTTAGCCCTAACTCATATATGACTATCTAATTCATTGTCAATTTTTATGATGTAGTTACATGTAAAATTCATTAAAAAAAGGTAATCGTTGAAAAAATACAAAAAAATATAGGTGACGTGCTACAAGCTTTTATCTAAATTCTCCCTAAAGGGTTGCAAATAATATTAAATGGTGTAGGTCATGGTCATTGATCCACTATGTTTTCTAAAAAAATGGAGTTCCTCTTTAGATTTTAGATGTTTTACATAGTTATACTTAACCACTTTTTAAGAAATTTAGTGTTTTCGAAACTATACTCAAAATAATATATTTCATGTTTTTACACCATCTTTAAATTTTGAGTGTAGATATCTCAAATTATCTACAAAAGTTCAAATTTTTGAAATTACAAGAAAATCATGTCCATGGATAGGCCACTTTTTGTCCCCCAACTTTTTGTAGTTACCTTTCTCTAGTCTTAGAATCTAGACACCAATAATTTCCCACAACATCAACAATAACTTTTAAATCCGTCTCATTCCAAAACTAAGGGAGAAGGTTAGGCAATCAGATTCAAATAGGTTTCCTATTAAAGCTTTCAGTACAGAGTTTAATGTTGGGATGCCAAGATTTGAACCATTGCCAATGTTTATCCCAGTACCATGAATCTTAGAAAATAAAATCTTTATCTATTACAGAATTAAAAATAACAATAAAAATACCTCTTGCACATCGGAGAATGGTAAATATTCCATCAACAAGGGTTTGCCCCTTGTTGCTAATCAAATCATGTAGATCCCGTAGAAAAGGCCAAAAACCCTCAAACTTTTAGATCATTTCAAACTTAGACAGGGGTTCTTCCATACCCACAATCTCTTCCAGAACTCTATTATCAAAAATAATAATAGGATTTACTATTATTGGGGCTAAATATTAAACCCTTACCCTTCTTGAGGCTACATCTGCATATGAAGTATGCAGGTAAGGTTGTGTTGTAAACGCCTCCATTACCATGGGGTCACATCTACTTGGATCCCCTATTTGAACCGACAGATCTGTAGGGCCACAGGAAGAGGAATGCCCTGTGTCATTTGAAAAATGTTTGTTGTAGTGACCCCTGCTCTAGCTCTTGCTGTGGTGTCCCTTCTCTAGCTCTGGTTCCATCTCTTGCAGTCACCACCAACACCGAAACAACATTTGCCGCTATCTCAACAGTCTCTGCCCTCGTGGGCTCATAACGATTAAGGTTAATACTCATAACATCTGAAAAAAGTCTACAAAGAAGGATGATATGTTATAATGCATTTTGAATAAGAGATCCATCTCATACAATGTTTCTTTATTAAATAAAGTTTAAAGATTAAATAAAGTTTCTTTGTCTACAATGATGGATGATGTGTTGTAATTCATAGAAGCGTGGTGCTCATTTATCTTTAATAAAAAGTCAAAAAACTTTCTTGGATATTTTCCTTCAATAAATGACATATTAACTATTGTGGGTAAAAATGCTACATAAATTTCACATCTATCTTCTGATATTATATTGTATGGTTTCCTTTCGTTTTTCCTATTTTCAAATTTTATCAAATTTTAATATTTGGAATTATTGTTCATTGACATTCCCAGACCATATTTAAATTTCATTGTAAGTATTTTAATGTTGCATATGTCTCCGAAATAGAGGATATATCGAACTTGTTTTAGTGCACCTCTAATAAAACAAATAATATGATATGCATAACTTATTATAATACAGCACCACTCAACACAAAGTCATTCGTACAGAATTATGTTGAATGCACTAATTGTGTCTATAAGACACAAACCTATGTGGATGGATATGGGCCACACCACTCCTTTTATTCCTAGATTTATCGATATTAACTTTGTTTCTATCAATGTTAATGAGTTGTATCAAAGTTTTGTTCTTAGAAGCATGGTTCACAATAAAAAGATGACAGTGTGCCTATTACTTTTCTCAGGTTGAATGGTCAGCAATTCAATTTTATGGAGGCCTTTTATGGCACTGGAAAATATCCATGTTTCTAGTGCTCGAATGTAGTATGGATGGAGAAGCCATGCAATTTATTTTTATATAGGAGGGAGACAATTATACTTTAGAAAAGTTGCATGTTACAATTGATTTTGTATGTGTATATTGATATAGGAGGGACATAAGGATACTTTAGAAAAGTTGCATGTTATAATTGATTTTTTTAATATATTACAATTGAGTTTGTATGAGTTTGTATGTGTATATGATGTGGAAAATGAGTCAAAACTTAACAAGGTTATAAATTTGATCTATAGTTTTGTTTGAGCTTTGTTTCTTGTCAAAATATTATCTCAAATTTTTTGGTGTAGCTATAACTTTATTTGGTTATGAATGTTTTCTTATATTTTTTGGGGGTTATGTGTGACTATATAAGGGTTGAAAAATAAATTTTAGTATTGTGTTTTATATTTTTTTAGTTTTAAAAATTGAATATTTTTGTAATCATACACAAATTTTGATTGAATTTTTTTTGATAAATTAATTTTAGTTTTTTAAATATTTTCCAAATTTTTTTAAGTTATGCACACTTATTTCTTGATTTTTTAGAGTTTTGAATTTTAAATGTCAACTCTAAATCTGAATTGAAGTTTATTTATACATGATTTGTAATTATTTCACTTACTCAATACACTCAACACAAAATACTTTCCAATATTATTATACCTATTAAATATTTTTACCTTATAATATTCAATTTCATTAATATACTTTCTAATTATTATATTTATGATACTCTTGAATGTGTATCTGTACAATGTGTATCAGTTTCAGTGCATGGTTGTACTACTTAGATGTTTGTTATAGGAAGTGGACAATCTACCACAACCTTTTTGATGTTAATTTAGCATTCAATTTCCTTAACAATGGATTATATTCATTTTTATAGATGCAAATGTGTATGATTCTATTATATTTCAAGGGTTATTTTTTTATTTTATTTATTTATTTATTTTAAATTATTGATTTGGGCATTACTTGACTTGTCCAATGATCCTCATTTTTATTATATAATAAATTTATTGAAATATGAGTTATTTATGTTTGTTTTTCTATTAGGCAAGACTTTTTGATATTATTTCCATTTTTGAAAACATTTTCAGATTGGTATTATATTTGTAGATGTCTAAAATTTCTAATCCATGTGAAATGCATGTAAATATTAACCACTGACCATAGTTAGGATAAATTGAATTGTATATTTATACTATTGATCTATTTGAAAATATGTGATCTCATATTAATGATATCAACGGATAATTTCACTATTATTCGATTGCAAGTGGACTCAGTTTTGTGTACATGCTTCAAATGACAAAAGATACTTTAAGGGACGACATTTATTTAAAGAGGAAATTATGTTACACTCCTCTTATCTTAACTTTTGTTTACATTCATTATTTAATTAATTATTAAAATTAGATTTATTAATCATGTTTATCATATAACTGAACCTGCATTTTCATTGATGTATCATGGCATCTTTAATAATGGAAATATGGTTTTGATTGTGATAAATAAGCATTTGATTATTATATTTTTAATTTTATATCTTTAAACTATAGAGGTATTTTTATGTATGTTTTATGTAGAAGAAACATTTTTTTTCTTTATGTTATTTATTTATATTTAAATATTAATGATAAAATAAATTGGTGAGGTTTACATGATTGTCCATCGAGGAGATATCTAGGAGCTATATAAATGAACTTTCATAGCCAATAAAAAGATTCCATGCAATTTGTGGATTCTCATCTATCATAAAAAATTATCCTAACATTTATTTCCTATGCACAATCTCTCCATGATTAGACTTACTATCTTCTCATCATGAATTAATCATGTGCCCTCCTTATATTATGTGGGTCTTTATGAACTTAAATGACATAGTTACCTCTTCCTCATTATGTATATAATTATAAATTCTCTTCTATTTCAACATATTATTCCATATTACATTTTGCTAGGCATTAAATCGGCATATTCAATATGTCCACCGTGTCTAACCTTTACACGATGTAAGTATTAGCCAACCATGATTTGGATTTCAATAAAAAATAATCAACATGCAAATGTCTAAACATAATCTTCTAATGTCCACACTTTCTAAAAATCAGGTCCTAACAATAGAAATAAAATTTTGTGTCTTTTTTAACCTTCATTATCTTTGCATAGTAATGGTTATGCATAAAAAATAAAGAAGGTAGTCCACCCTAATACACTGACATATCACTTAAGCTCAAAGATTGAAACACTCACCTAAGGTGTAGAAAGAAAACATAAAGAATGCCATTGATATAAAGAGAATTATGAATACATATAAAACTAAATACAACTCAAACCATAACAATCTAAAAGACATAAAACATATTCATTTACTTTGAAATTCATATATACTCATCCAATATTGTTTTCTTAAATTGTACATATTCTATGTATGTAATGCCTATTAAAAAAATGATCATATACTTGAGATATATAAAGAATAAATGATGTCTGTATAAGCCTATAATAGTCACATCTTATTATAAACCCTAATCTTGGCCTCTAATTTGGTTTTGACATAAAAAAGTTGTATCTGAAAAAAGATTCAAGAAGTGTAGAATGAGAGGGCTAGGGACATGGTTATAGGTTTCAAAATCCTTCTAAAATCTTATCAGTGAATAATGAATTAGCTATGAAATCTCAATATTAATAATTTCCTACACATATTCATATAAAATGCTCTTGGATTTTTAACTCCCTTTGCATATTCCTTTTGTATCCTCCTTTTTTGGTTTAATCCCAACCAACCTATTTTATTTTTTATTTGGTGTTTGATGCCTATAAAATTTACTTTTTTTATGATCCATATCTAAGTTTATTTTTACCATGGCACTATTTTCCTAAAAATGTGTTTTCTTTATATTAAAAAATGCATGTTTTCCTTCATGTGCATTGTTCATCCCTTAGGATGCATCATTAATATTACATTGAAATATATCTTAGTATCAAGGCATTATAATGAGCACTCTTTTCCACTTAGCATTATTTTAGGTTAGCTTTAGTCTCAAAAATTGAGGATCAATAGAAAGCCTCAACATTAGAGACCAATCTCTCATCCTTAGATTTAAAAATAATTTATTATTGGGAAATTAATGATGAAACTTCTTATGTTTCCATTATATTTTGAACATTTTTAGGTGGCTCTTTTTTTCCTGACCAATTTTCTGATTTTTATTGATTTGCTTTTATTGATCATACCTATTTTCTTAAGAACCCAACACATTTTATACATTTACATTCTTCTGTAATTGTTATTATAAAATCATTATTTTGTGAAGTTTTTTACAAATTTTGAAATCAACTTTCTCCTATATTAAATATTTGACCACATCCAGGATAATTTAATCCAACACTTAATTCTTGAGGATCATTATTTTATGAAGCTCTTTCAAAATTCTTAACTCCATCTTCTCCTAAATCAAATCTTTGACCACTTCCAACACAATCTCTTCCCACACCATCATCTACATCATCTCCATCTACCCACATTAAATAACATATACTAAACTTAAGAAAAAAAATATAAATTTAAATAATTATTTTAACAAGAAATAAAAATAAAATATATTTGGAAACCTTCCTACATAATCCTAGTTTCTTTGATTGTTTTAGAAAACCTTCTTGCAACTATTGATCTAGTCATTCAGCGTCAGACTTGGAAACAAAATATGGATTATGAGGATTTGCCTTTTCATTGTTGAAAATGCTTTTGCTGAAGGGCATCTAGCTAATGAATGTGTATTTACTAAGTGTAAGCATGGGATTTTTCTAGTGGAAGCATATTAACCCTAAGACAAATTCAAATACAGAAAAAGGTGATGATTTAGAAGAGGAATAGAACTCGAATAATGTTAGTGAAGTGTGGAAAATACCAACATTAGTTTTGGTTTTTGAAAAGAGTAAGGAAGTTCAAGCCTCACCAAAGGTTGTTTCTGCTTCAGGGTTGAAAGATGGTACATGTGAGGGATTGATGGCTGGAATACCTCTTGAAAAGAATTATTTATCCACTATAGAAGCTAAATATATTTTAAAACCACTTGACTATCTTGAATATTGCATTTCTATCTTTCCAGATCTAGGGGAAGGGGGTGAATTGAAGGTTGTAAACTATAAGAAAAAAAGGTAAAGGTAAGATGGAGAATGAATTATTTAATATGATCGCAAGAAATTGAAAATAACATTTTTAGTAAGGGTCAATGCTTTAGTGTGGTTTTTTGAGGTTTCTTTTGTAGAGTTACATCTTGTGTTCTTTGTTTTTGCACTTTGATTTTATTTTTGCTAAGGGGTGGGGCCTTTTCAAAACTCAGAATTTTATCATTAATTAAAAATCAAAATTAAAATAAAACTTACTTATAAAAATAAAATATCATCATAAAAAAATTTACCATATATTTTACAACTAACATTACAATATCTAAGGTGAATAAATATTTATATATTTTAATTTTATAAAGACTTTATATCTTACTCATTAAAAGATCTTATAATTATCTATATATTTTAATTTTATGAAGACTTTATATCTTACTCATTAAAATATCTTATAAATATCTATATATTTTAATTTCAGGAATACATTATATCTTTCTTGAAAAAGAGGTTATTAAAAAGTGTTAAAATAAAATATATGATATAGAAAATTATATTACATAATAATTAAATTATAAAATTGATTACTTTAATTATTTTTAATTAAGTTAATTCAAACAATGTTTTATTTATATATATACATATATAAATAATAACCATAAATAAAATTTTAAAACGTGATCTCATCTTTCACTCTTGTTCCTTTCTATGCAACTATTTTTAAATGATTGCAACTTTTCAATTGTTTATTTGTAAATAATTTAGAATAAAAATTGGCATCACTCATTTTATATCATTGATTTTATTTCGTAAGAGACATGTTATTTTTTAATACTTCTTGCCGTTTGGCTTATAACCAGGCATCTCAGTAATCCAAGTAAATCTTTTCCACATTTTTCTTCCAACAATTGTTAGATTCTGGAGATTTCTCCATGCTCTTCATCTGGCACATATATTATAGACTGGTTTTTCATTTCTTGTCCAAAATACAGGTGGTATCAGTGTTCTCATGTATAAATTCTTCAATAATTCTTCATCAAATTCATAAAATTTGACATTATGGGTTATAAGATTTGGGGAACCATCTGAATTTTTTTTCAGATGAGCTAATTAAAGACAAGGCAGCGACTTCACTCAACGAAATAGAGAGCCGGCAGTGCTTAAGGCTCTTTGCTGCTGATGGTTGCTTAACCACTTTCTTCCTTCAGCAGCTCGGTCCAAGGCTGAACGTAAATTTGGCTGAATCTCATATTATTGATCAAGACATGTTTAACATCTTACATTTTTTATTTTTTGTTTTCAAAATCTGCGAATCCTATAATAAGATAAACATATAATTCGTATTTCAATTCTTTTTATATCAAAATACATATATCTTAGTAAACATATAATTCGGATTTCAATTCTTTTTATATCAAAATACATATATCTTAGTAAATCCAACTAGATGTTACGATAATACATCTTTTGCATATAGACATGATTTCTTTTTAATTAAATTTGATTTTTTCTTAAATGTTTATTTTTTCTTGAAAGATCAGTTATATATTAATATGTGTAGATCAAGAAACCACTCCTATCAAATGTAACATCTTCTAACTCTACCTTTTAATATTTTTCTTACATTGTTTATTTTAAATAATAATAAATATCATTTTGTTTTTGTATATCTCATTTCACAATTTTCATATACATATAAATTACATTTAATTAATATTTCAAGTTTTTTTATAATTTATTTATTATATATAAATGATAATTTCATGGTTAGAATTAAAACATATTTATAGTATATAAAATTTACTGTGTTGTTTTCGAGATGGTTTATATCAAATCATAAATGATAATATAATATTTATTATCGTATTAAAAATATATAATATAATCTTCAAAAAACTTTTATTTATCATGTGTAAGTGAATCATATTTTTATTTTATTTTATTATTTTATTTAATATTTAAAATTTATTTTATTTAATTTTCAAAAAATATATATTTATATATTATATTATATGAAATAATTTCTTAATCATATATATGCTATTATAATTATTATTATATATAGTCATTTTTAATAAATTATGTACGTACTCAACAATAATAATTTTATTATTATTTAAATATTATAAAAATTTAATTTTTTTTATATTAATATTAATTAAAATAACATGATAAAAATCAATTATATTCATTTTATATATATATTACAATTATGAACAATGAATTCCATACCAAATAAACCTCCATGATTCCAATAATATTATTAGAGTATATTATATACATTTTGTTGAGTGTTTTGAAATTATTGATTTAACCTTTCCCGTTCATGAATAAGTTGCATTGAGTTTGAAACAACGTCCACTTTCAATTTATTTTTCATTTAAGTTATGCTGCCTAGGAATCTATTCGTTTTTATTTTATTTTTTAATTTCTTTTTGTCTTGAAATAATTGATTATATATATATATATATATATTCACTTTTATTTTATTTTTTAATTTATTTTTGTCTTAAAATAAGTGAATGTTTATATATATATATATATATATATATATATATATATATATCATTTAAGTTATGCCGCTTAAGAATCTATTCGCTTTTATTTTATTTTATAATTTATTTTTACCTTGAAATAAGTGTATATATATATATATATATATATATATATATATATATATATATATATATATATATATATATATATAATTCATTGATATTTGGATTTTATTGTAAGCATTTTCCCTTTTGCTGCATTTCCTGTACTATTTCATTTCTCTGTGTGAGGATGTAAGGGACAATGTTAAACGACTCTGTACATCTCTATTCACTCTTTTAGCTATTTTATGATATTTTTCTTACATATTTGGTTATCTATGTGATTTTTTCTTCTCGTCTACTATTTCGTAATAAGTGAATGTCATATTTGTTTTGGATAAACCATTAAATGTCATTTGGCCATTCTACAGGGTTTTTCTGGCTCGAAGTCCTAGAGGTTTTTAAGAGATATTCAGAGATGTAAACTTGGCGAAGGATTTGCCAACCAAATTTACGACACATTCCAATTGATATGCCATTCTACCCAGAGACAATGTAGCTAAATGTTGTAATCATTGCAACTTATATGAACCTGTCTTGTCTTCCATAATTCAGACATCAACACAGACAAATTCGAAAGCAGAACTTCAGAATTATAAACGTAGGAAGCATGGTGAAAGATCTCATTCAAATCTTATAATTTACTTCAATTCTGAAGTGTCTTATAAAAACAAGAATGATGATGTTGAAGGTTTTACCTTGAAAGCTCTACGTTTTATTGATGCCACTTTTGAAAGTGAGCTTGTTAGTGCAGTGAAGGGTGGTCATCTTTATATAAGATACTTAAACAGGAAATTTTCTTCACTTGAGCTGCCAGTGTTTGCTTTTCGAATCTCTGATAATGCGTTTGGTACTATAGATTTCATATCATAAAATGTTTTTTTATTAAATAACTTTTTAGAACAACGGTTTGAATGGAAAGAAGGTTTGAATTTGAATTTGGTATATGCATTGTAATTCGTACACGAGTCTAAATCCTTTTCTAGATATTTTCCTTGAAAAAATGAGATATTAGTTGCTGCGGGTGAAAATGCAGGTAAAATTTCCTATCTATTTTCATGTAGTATATTGTCTTTTGTCCTTTTATTTTGATTATTTTGAGTGTTGAGTTAGTGAATTACGTTTGAGTATGTGGATCCCATTATTAAAGAAAGAGGCTACTCAACTTATGTCCGTGTCTTTGTTAATGTTGATATTACAAAGGATTTCTTTGTACGGCAGATTGAAAAGTAAGCTATACAAAATGGGTATAGCATCTTCATTATGAAGGTTTACGTTTTCAATGTCGCAAATGTTTTCAAAAAGGGTATTTATTGAATGAATGTTCGAATATAAAATATACGAATGGAAATTCAAGGTGGAAGGATGCTGGGATGGATCATACAACGGTCAAAGCTGCTAATGAAAGTGAGAATGAAAGTGTACTCCCAAAGTTGGCAAATTTTGTAGAAATGCAAGAGGAACGAGAAACCAAGGAGGAGGAGCTAAATTCGATTGAAAATGCTGAAGGAAGAAATCAAGTGGAGAGTGTTTCTACTATTGCAAGGAAAATATTGGAAGAAATGCTACCGAGGGAATTCGATGCTCGAAGCTCCATGCTTAACTCTCTAGTTTAGGATTCATTTGAGATTTCCATTTCCCATTTCTCCATATTTAGAGGATGGGAAAAATAGGAATAAAAGGAGGACAAGCTGTTGCAACAAGAATCTTGAACCATTAAATATGGCCCCTCGATCCTTAAAATGAAATTGTTAAGAGGGGGTTTGAGATTTAGTTATGTTTTGTTGTTTTTGAATCGTGGAGTGGTGGTTTTTATATTCGTTTGATATGAACAACAATTTTTATTGTTTATTTTGGCTCTTTACGCTTTAACTGCTTGTCTCTTGTATAGGGTCAGGGTCATGTTTAAAAAAAAAACTTCTTTTTTTCCAATTATATTTATATATTTATATATATATATATATATATATATATATATATATATATATATATATATATATATAAATATAATCACAATTTCATGCGGTCATTGTGTCACAATATTTAAGTCACTTGTAGTAAGATAGAAACTTTAAGCGAACTTATTAACATTAATGGATAAAAAATAAAGAAAAGGGAGAACATTAGGACCGGTGAGGGTGTATTTAGATAGGCAAATTTGTACATGTTGGATATGGTCAACACGTTCAAAATGGTATTGTAAAAATTATTTTATATTGTGTGGTGCTCTATTATCATAAGAAATAATGCATAAAATATTCTATGTTTTGATAGAGGTCGACTACATAATAACATCCATCCTCTATTTTGGAAACTTCTAACTTCAAAATATTACAAGGCACTTTAAATATGCCATCATGTCACAATGGATATGTCACTTGGAAAAGCATTGAGCCATGTCATTTAATTAAATTTGTGATATTCATTTTAATTCATATAGGTATGTGTGGCTCATTTATCTATTAACGAGTGTAAAAAATGAGATAATAGCTGCTGCAAGTGAAAATGCTAGCAAAATTTTCCATCTAGTTTCATGTAATATATTGTCTTTTTCATTTGATTTTGCTTGTTTGGAGAGTTGATTCTAGTGAATTATGGTTGAGTATGTGGATCCCCTTACTAAATAAAAAGCTCACTCAACTTATGCGAATATCTTTGTTAATGTTGATATTACAAAGGATTTCCTTGCATTGGTGGATTTAAAATTTATGGACATAACATGGGCATAACATCCTGACTATGAAAGCTTATCTTTTAACTGTCATACTTTTCAAATAGGACATTTATTGAATGGTATTCCAACTATAAATACAAGAATGAAAATTCAAGGTGGAAGGGTTCCTAAATTATGGTTGAGTACATATGGATCCCATTATAGAGGTCCCTCAAATTATGCCTTGTCTTTTTTCCTTTCAAGACTCTGTTGAGCTTTCCCATGGTCTACCTAATCTTCAGGATCTAACACCAATCTAAGAGCAAAGAAAAACATAAAAAATAAAATAAGTCCATGGAATGCTTCAAAATTCAACAAAATTTGAGATGCTTCTTTTCAATACACTTCAACATTTTTGATAGATTGATAATAAAATTATTTACAATTGCCTTTATTTAAGGAGGTATTATTATCTATGTTTATAAAACCTATTAACTAATATTGATTAATAAAACATTAAATAATGCCCTACTATAAATATTTAATAATACCTTACAAGCATTTGATAATGGGTAGAGTAAATAACAAATTCAAACACTCCCCCTTAATTTATTCTACTAGATATTACAATATTCATTACTCCTAAATTTTACCTAAAATCCTCAAAGTTATCCTTCACTAATGACTTCATGAAGATATCACCTAGGTAATCTTCAGATTCATAGAATGGTAATTTTGTTTCGCCATCTTCAACCAATTCTCTTCTAAAGTGATAATGAATTTGTTTATTCTTGCTTTATCCATGAAATTATGGATTATTTGTCAAGGCTATTGAAAACATATTATCATGATATAGGATTATGTCATATGTTTGTTCCTTCTTTGAATCAACAAAGACTCTCATGATCCAAATATCTTGACTTACTAATACATTTGATTTAATGTATTAAACTTATGTTGTGGAAATACAAACTATGGGTTGTTTCTTGGATGCCTAAGAAATGGATCCTAAACTCATGTGAAACACATAAACTGATGTGTTTTTCTTGTCATCTAAACTACCTACCTAATTATTATCTATATATCTAAGTAAATCAAAATTACTTGATGCAGTATAAACGGTGTCAATGTTCTTGATTCCATTGACATATCTTAGAATTCTCTTACCTACATGCCAATGTGTATCCATAGGTATTTCCATTAATCTATAAATCAAACTTATTGCAAACCCTAAATTAGCCCTAGATGTTATGAAATACATGAGGCTACCTATCATTCTCTTATTTATAATTGAATTCACCTCAGTACTACAATTTTCCTTACTCAATTTGAGACCTTTAGTATTTGGTGTTTGTATAGGCTTGTTGTTTAACATTTTGAACCTATAAAATATCTGTGAAGCATAGTTATACTAAGAGATGAATATGCCATGATGCATCCGGTGTTCTTATATACCAATAAAATTCCTTAAAAAACCCAAGTATGTCATTTTAAATTACCTTTTCATTGGTTCTTTGAACTCAATAATAAAATCACCATCATTTCCTATGAAGATTAGATCATCTGCATATAATATAATAGTCAAAATCTTTCTATGGTTCTCCTTGATGTAAAATGTGGGCTTGCTACTACTTTTTTTAAAACCATTAGTAGCAAAGTATGCATCAATTTTATTTTACCAAGTCATTGGTGCTTGCATAAGCCCATTAAGTGATTTATTGATCCTATAAAACCTAGTTTCTTTCCCTGGTACTTCATATGTAGGTGGTTGATCAACATAGACTTCTTCTTTGAGTATTTCATTTAGGAAGTAATATTTCACATCCATTTGATATATCTTCCACCTATGTTTCACAACTATTGTTAACATAACCTGCATTATTTCCATTCTTACAATAGGAGCATAAGTTTCATCATAGTCTTAACCAAGTTTTTGTTTGTATCCTTTAAAAATTAATTTGCTTTGTAGTTGTAAATTTTACATTGTTTTCTACTCTTGATCTTGTAAACCCACTTCACTCCAATCACTTTTTTAACCTACGTTAAATCAGTTAACTCTCATGTTTTATTTCTTTCTATTGCATCTACTTCCTTATCCATGACATTACACTATTCATATTCTTTCACTACTACTTCAAAACATGTAGGTTCATCTAGAGAAATAATGTAGAATTTAAATTTTCATTAAGATCATCATACCTTGAGTCATCATATATCTCCCTCAAGCTCCTTATCTTTCTAGGCTTAAGGGAAACAAGAATTAGATCTTAAATGCTACTAGAGTTTCTTGATTGAGAAGTATGTTGTGATGGTGTTAGAGGTGTTTCTAATGGTTCACCTTGTTACTAAGATACCCGAGGTAGTGTCAATAATGTCATCCCATGATTCATTCTCAATGAATTTGACATTCCTACTAATCACCACATTCTTTGTAACATGATTGAATAATCTATATGATTTAGTGTCCTCACAATATCCAATTAGGACACACTTTTCTCCTTTATCATCAAATTTTTACTTCTTTTCTTTTGGCACATGTGCATATTCCACACATCTAAATGTTGTTAGATGCTCAATACTAGACTTTTTGTTTGCCTATGCTTCTTAAGAAGTCTTATTATAAAAGGTCTTTGTGGGACACCTATTTAACAAATAGCCTCACCCCAATGAAAGTCCATTGGGTTTTATCATGGTTACAACCATCTCTTGGATGGTCCTATTTTTTATTTTGCCAACTCCATTTTGATGTGGAGTGTATCTAGCTATGGACCTTTTTTTTATTCCTTAATTCTTACAAAAATTAAAAAATACCTTAGAGACATACTCCCACCTCTATCTTATCTCAAAGCCTTGATGAAATATCCACTCTATTTCTCAACCAATGCCCTAAACCACTTGAATATCTCAAAAGTGTTTGACTTATTCGTTATGAAATAAATCTAAATATTCCTACTATAATTATCTATGAAGTTTAAGAAATATGCATTCTAATATTGAGTGATTTTTCATTAGGCCACACAAATTTGAGTGAACCAACTCCAAAGGTGTGTTTTCCCTCGTATACATCCCTGATTGACATGGTTGCTTATGTTGTTTTCCTATAATGCATGCCTCACATTTTATTTTAGGTTATTATATTTTTGGTAGACCTATAACCATATTATTCTTAAATAAATATCTAATCTACAAAAAATTAAATGCCCATACCTCAAAAACTAGATTTTTTATGTGTCTTTGATGACTATATTGAAGGATACTTGATATATTACTATTACACTCTTGAGAGGATCAATTTCTATATTGAGAGAATACAAGAAGTTCCTTTTCATTCTAATAGCATCTATAATGTTCTCGATTCCTTCCTTATCAAATATTTTGCACTCTCTATTATCCATTATGACATTATACCCTTTTTTATCCAACTATCCAATATTCAACAAATTGTGTTTTAAATTTGGAGCATAGTAAACATATTGTATTACTCTCTTTTTACCTTACATGGTGAAGATAATGATAGTCAATTTTCCAATAACATGAACTTTTTCAATATTCCCCATCTTAATATTTGACTGAATATTCTTCTCAATGGAGGAAAACTAGTTCTCATTGTACCACACATGTGGTTACTACATGCACTATCCAAATATCATACCTTAGCACTACTTTGCTCAGTAACATTACATATAATGAACATTTTTGGCAAATGTTTTGTTTCACTTACATTCTCAGTGGCTACATTTGTACTTTGACTTGATTGGCTATGCTTCCTCTTTCTTGATCTTGGTAATGTTAACACTCAAACACTTTATGTCCCTCTTATTCACATATATACCTTGCATTGATTTGGAAACCATCATATACCACCATTATAACATTATTATCTCTGAAATCCTATTCATATTTGTTGGTATTAAAAACCTTATCTATCAACTTCTTGTCTTTTTTTATGACATGATTATTCTTGTCTTATGGTATTGAACCAACCTCTATTTGTGTTTAATACATCTTGTCCCATTATTAGAGGGGAATGTCCTCTTATATTCCTAGTATATGTTCTTATGTAATTCAATCTATTTATTTTTTTCTTCCTTCAAAATTAACTAATAAACTTATTCCATGAAAAGTATTTTATGCGCACTTAATTCATCTTGAATATAAAACATTAAACTATTTAAATAGATTGTAGCCATCTGCGCATCTATTTCATCATGATCCACTCATATGGAAAACTTGTAAAATTCATATATATTCTTGTATATTGTGATCTTTATAACTCAAATTTTGGAATCTTTTGTATAGGATTTATGCATAATCCACAAGTATAAATTTCTCCATCAGGTTCCTCTCCATCTTTTTCCATAAATTGGTGTTCTCTTAAAAAAAGTGTATCTTTCTTTCTAGAGGTGATCATGCCAAATCATTAGATGACCCTTGAATTTAATATATGCAACATTTAGCTTATTTAATTCTCTCATAGCTTTGCATTCAAAAAACTTCTCCACGTTATTCACCTAATGTATCAACTCGTTTGTTTTTAAACTTCCACTATAATATATAAATTCAACCATGATTCCTTCATTCCTTATTTCTAAAGCTCTAACCATCCTCTTTTCCATAGATGGTAATAGTTAATATTTCTCCTCCACTTGTATAATTTTATCTTCATGATATGTGCCATTCTCAGCATCATACTTTTATCTCTTTTGTCTTTGATTTTAAATCATATGTATTCATTATTTTACTTACCTCTACATTTTTTACATAGTTTGATTCATCCAAGAAATTCCTCCTCATCCTCTCACCATCTCTTACTTCCTAGATTCAAACCTGGATGTGATACCAAATAATGAACCCGAATACTATCAAGATAAATAAATATCTAACATGCCAAGATTTTGTATAAGAAATATATTGATTCATATTAAAAGATTCAAATAATTACAAACCATGCATAAATAAGCCTCAACATAGAATTGGAGTTGACATGTAAAATTTGAAACTCTAAAAATAAGTACTCAACCTGTTATTTTTAGCAACTGATATTTTTTATAAGTTTCAAATTAAAGTGACTAAAAATCTAAAAATATTCAAAAACAAACTAAACACTAAAATTATCATGCTAGATGAATTTATACCAAAGCTCAATTTTGGTTATAAAAATAGACAACTTTTAAATTTAGAAAAAAATGAAAGTAATATTAAACTATGATTTTGGATACTCAAATGATCACAATTGGCCTCCAAAAAATAACAAAAAACACCCCATGACTAAATATCAAGTTATGGATGAATTGATCTTTTTGATACAGTCTTTTTGGTTCAAAGATGGGCTCAAACAAAGTTATCGATAAAAAGTTATGGCCTTCAAAAATCTAGTCCCCTTTTTCACATCCCATGTGAGCATTACTATTGTCATGTTTATTTTTATTATATAAAGCTTTAGGAGATTCAATTCCTATAAATTTTAAATATAGAAAATAAAAAACTAATATCAGTTGAGCTTTTATTAAAATTAAAATAATATAGAAGTGACAGTAAAATGGATGTCAAATTAAACACTGGAATTAATAATGAACATAGTAAATAAACTACATTGAACCACCACCCCTAAATTACAATTGTAGAATTCCTATAAAAATTATTATATAAACATAATAATTTTAAATAATCTATATTATACTAAAAAAAATAATCTATTATTATTTGATTTTTTTTAAATCAACATTTTTATTGTTTAAATTGTTTGTTATAACACAATAAGAACTAGATATAACATTCTTTTTACAAATTATAAACACATAATTTTATGCTATCTAAACTTCCATGAATCTATGGAACTTATTAGGGTATGTTATAATCATTTTTTTGAGTGATTTGAAACTGTTAATTTACCCATTCCCTTTTACTTTACAAACCACCTATAAATAAAGTTGTATTGAGTTTGAAACAATGTCCTTTAATACATTTTCACTTTATTTTTTATTAAACTTGTACTTCTTAGGATTACATTCATTTTTTTGAATAATTATTGGCCTCGCAACATGTGAATCCTAGCTCACACACACACACACACACACACACACACACACACACACACACACACACACACACACACACACACACACACACACACACACACACACACACACACACACACACACACACACATTTTACCTTGCACTATATTTCTTATAGAATTTATTATTTTTGATGATGTGCATTTGTATTCATGAGGGTGTACATAATAATGTTAAACAAAGACCACTATAGATCATGTGAACACTTGTTTATTTATGAAGAGATAATTTTATAATCAAACTCTACAAAAATAAAGAATATATTATGTATTATTTCTTTTTAGATAATACCACACAACATAAAGTCATTTGTAAATACTAGTTTGTACTAACCATGTCCATCATGCACAAACTTTCTTGGATGGATACGGGCCCAACCACTCCCTCAATTCCCCTTTTCTGTAATTTTTTTGATACCATTAATGTTAATGAGTTGTCTTTCCCCATTTTAGATATCTCCCCATCACTGTCTCCATTACCCTTTTTATTTTATTAGTCTCGACTGACTATATAATATATTTAATTTAATTTAACTCATATTATTTCTTGTTATTTTGACTAAACCAAAAACATGAATTGATGTGCTAAGTAATAAATAAATATTAAATCTAGACAGGTTACTTGATATTTAACTCACAGTTTGAAATAATATTTTTGTTGTCTTTTATTGGCTCAAATATTTAGAGGTTATTACAAATTTCATGTAGGCCAAGGCAATGCATTTTTTTACTATAAAAAATAATAGTTTTTATTTGTAAGGATGGGTGGTACAACTATTCCAATAGGAACCAAACTTAGGACAAGAGGGGAGACATTACCATATATCTCAATATTTTTCCATCCTCCCCCATGCTTGTCAACCTACTTAGCAATGCAAAGTATTGATTTAATAGATATGTATGGCATCATTAAAAAAAAATTGTCTCTAGGAATGGTGAGAAATACTCATTTACATTATGGAAGAGAAATTATTGAAATAAAATAGATGCTTACATGCCAAAAATAGTATTTAGAAGAGCAAGCTATAATGTAGTCATCAAAACTAAAATAAACATTTTATCTATGAGACCATGTGCTTCTGCAACTTTCAGCCATTTGGCTTCAACCATCACCATAATTCTCATGCCTAGATTAGATCATAAATGCTTATGAGACTCCTATATTATGTTAGGTACCAGTGTCATACTCTTTAATCGATCATCTATTTAGAAGGATTCATAATTTATTATTGATTTAAGCTCTTAAAACCATGGCATATCGTATCAACTTATGGATAGTGTGAAGAATTTTTGCTTAGAGAACTATGAGCTTACCAAATAACACACTTTCAAATAGTCTTTACCCATAAAAATGGTTAGTGATGACATTTTGGCCAAAGCCAAAGGTAATAAGTTTGCTTAAATTGAGGACGTGTACTAAGAACACATTTTTTATATTAATAATATGAAAGCCTCAAATTCCTAGCCATCATAGCTGAGTAATTTTAAGTAAACTAGATAATTTAATGTAATGGGTGATTAAGATTTAATTTACCAAGTACAAATACAAAAGTTTAAATGATAAAATTATTAAATGACTTCTCCAACATCAAAAGGTAAATTTCCATCCCTACAATTGTAAACTATGAATATTTAAAAAAATTAGTTATTAGGTTGTCAATAGGGTTTGTTTAAATATATAATTAATTTTAAAAGGGAATGGACAATCCTCTTACCTCCTACCATTGCCTTCTTCAATAATGGCAAATTCCCCAACTACAAAATGAATCAGTTGTGCTTCTTAAATGATTGCATATATGAAATTAAACACAAAGTTGGCGATAATTATTTATGCAATTTTATTTTAATTCTATAAAAAATAATTTAAAATGACAAAAATTTGAGCCAAAATGTTTCCAGATCAAACACACATAGATTTTCATGGGGATTATCTTACCAACAATTTTTAGTGAACCATCTACAGATTATCCTGATAAATAGAAGAGCAAGGAAGGAAACATGCTAATGATGGGACACACTATACATCCCATCAAAATATAACTTACGTTCCTCTTACACTTCTATATGTAAACAAACAAGATGGACAAAGTCATCAATCATTAGTAGGTAAGCAAGACATAACTCTTATTTTTTGAGAAATAGTATTTTTGTAAAATACTACACTAAGATAGATTTTGATGGCTTCAAATATTTTTTTTTATGTATAATTATATTTTTAAAATAATGTTACCCATAGATAGGATAATGTGAATATATACATCATGAATAAATTAATACATTGTATAGTAGCTTAAAGCAAATGCTAATAAATACAATAACTAAACCAAACAATTATTTAATGAAACAACTCTACTAATGCAAATATCAGTAATAAATATTATAATATTAAAATATTTTAGATGGGTCCATCTTTCCTTTGTCAAAATATTTTGTATATGTGCTAGATACCCTTTTCATTTGTATCTAGACACAACCTATAATTGGCATGTATTAAATGTGCCAAAAACCTAGTTCATAATTTTTAAAAGAATCTACCTACAAGGAGTTTATGGTTAGAATATTCTTTAGCATGATAAAATTATATGAATCTATGGTTAGGGTGATTTTTTAAAACAAACCAACATACACCCACATACGATTAGGGAAACATGATCACTACTTTTCATTCTTTTAGCAGGAACTTGGCACTCTGTGCCCTTATTTTTTTACCCCATTGACATTAATGAGACAAGGCAAAGTTTTTATCTTTTTAAAAAGTGACTTACATATTATTTCATGATGGCCACACCAAACCATCATTATCTTGACATGTTTTAAATTTTATGTTTATCATTTTGACAATGATAAATTTATATCAATATGTGATATTTTCTCAATATGTAAGAAATCATGTAGACATCAATGGCAATTGTTCCTTATAATGAATGAAGATTAAGATAACATGTATATTGTCTATGTTAAATTTATGTAAAATTTCTTTTGGATGAATTCTAATGGTATGATGTACCTATTTGAGTAAAACCATAGAAGCTCTTTGGAAATGACAACCATATGACATCAATTTAGAGGGAAGTTAAAAGAGAAAACTTTAGGAGTGTTAATCACCATTATATTTCCACCTAGTTTCCTCTTCCTATTGAACCCATATTTTTGACATGAAGAGGATTAGTATTTTTTCCTATGTGTTGGTGTGGTTCTTATATATATATATATATTTATAGTTGAAAAACTAATAGAAAGTTATGGTGTTTGATTGCCTTAGTCCATAATTTTGTTAAAACTTTTAATTATCTATAGAGAATTTAATGAATATCCATCATAATCAAATTTTTACTTTACATTATAATTTTTGAATCTTAAATTTAGTTTTGGGATAATATGTGTCTTGAAATTTGAAAGAACATTTTAAATTTTAAAATATATTTTCATAGTTTCTATGAATAAGAGTGATACTTGTATAGATTTAACATACAATATTTTCTTAAACAAACTTATTGTTGTTAAAAAAGACTACTTATGATTAAAAAACATAATATTAACCATAAATTTCCCCATGGAGATGCTATTAATAAAAAATAACACAGTTAGTGTTTTACAAAAAGTGCATTTATGTTTACAATGAAAAAAAAAACATATGTGTAGTTTAGACACACACACACACACACACACACACACACACACACACACACACACACACACACACACACACACACACACACACACACACACACACACACACACACACACACACATATTTATATGCTATGTATGATCACTAATATGTTATATTAATGGACAATTTACTCTAATTGAAGTATAATTGTATATAATACATAGCTGAGTAACACATTTGGAACTCTTCATAAACATTGACCCTATGATTTCAATTCAATAAAATAACAAGAACAAATTATAGGAATTTTATTCACAAATATCACACTATTTTGATTCTTTTACATGTCAAACCCAATTTTATGACTTTATGAGAGAATAAGGTGGTACAACACCACAAAGGTGGCTCCAAACACTTTAAAATGTGATGCAGAGTCCAAACTTGTGAAGACCATAAATTTTCATCTATAACTCTATTTCAGCTCTTATTTATGCCAAAATAACACTTTTGAAATGACCAATGCACCCATTATCCATGTTATCCATTTAGAAACATATTTGAAACTTTTTAGATGCCATATGTGACTATTATAGCTCTAAAACTAAATTTTAGTTTTTTAAGATATTTTATATTTTTATAATTAATATATTTTTATAAAAATGCAATAAATTCACTTAAATTTCCTCTTTTAGGTTAATTTTAGTGTTTTAGAGATATGTGAAGATTTTTAGAGCTTCTCTAGCTTGCATTTGAAACTTACTAAAAAAAATAGATGTTCAAAATAATAGGTTTTTGTTTTTAATTTTTTTATATTTTCAAATTTTGCATGTCAAATCATGTTTTTAGCTGAATATTATTTATGCTCATTTATGTACTTATTTTATTCATTAAATATTAATCAAGACATGTGAATTTTTCAATATTTTTTCTATACAATGCTTAGTGATTATTTTTTCCATAGATTTTGAGTTTATTATTTGGTATCAAACCAAGATTAATTCTTAGATATGTAAGAGATGGTGAGAGGATGAGGATGAAATGATTAAATGAATAGTACTATGCAAGATATACAGAGGCAAGGAAAATAATTAATTAAAATTGTCTTAAATCAAAAACAAAGGAGAGTGAAAGATGAAATAGATCATGAAAAATCAATTAAAGAAGAGGATTAAAAATAAGAACTAAAATCAATGTAAAAGAATAGGCTTATGGATTTATAGGGAAATAGTGAATGAATTAAAGTTTGTGTTCAAGATTATGGAGGAATTTTAAAACCACAATAGTTGAGAGACATTAAGAGAAGACAATAAATTAAATTTTGTATATATGAAATTAAATGGTCATGTAATTATTTGGTGGGATAACCGACAGAAAGAAAAACATATAAAAGGCAAAAAGAAGATAAATTAAATGAAAGATAAGGATAATAATTTGAAAAATCAATTTGTTCCTATGGATTATATAAAAACCCTATGCAAAAGATTCTATAATTAAGGTAAAATGATTGTAGTATACAAGAGTATACAAATGAGTTTTACAAACTTTCCATATGACTAGAGCATGATGAAATGAAAGATCATATAGCTGAAATTTATGGAAATGGTTTGAAGTTTTATATGTAAGTTGAATTAAGCATACATAGAATACATTGCATTGAAGAGGATTATAAATTATGTTTTAAGGTAGAAGGAAAAAATAGACATAATTTTAGAAGATCATATAGTATTGGGCCATGAATAGGACAATTCCCTCCAATAAGGGGATGAGGTCCATTTCATACCATTAGAGGTTGATTTAATCCAATGAAAGGAGACTCAACATGTTGTGCATAAAGGAAAGAATGTAATTTAGATAATGGTTTCAATCACAACAAAGAGGAAGAATATTTTAGAGAGGATGAGGCTATGGTCGTGCTAGGGGATGGTTTCCAAATCATTACAATACTTATGTTTGTTATATATGTGGAAAATAAGGACATAGGGGATTCAAATTTCTACACTACTTAGATCAAGAAAGGAGGTAATAAGATCACCTAAGAGTGAATCTAATTGAATCTAAGATATAATAGTAAAATAATAAAACTATTTGAATAGATATTGAATAAAATATAATTAGTAGGAGAATAAGGATTGCTCAAAGGAAAGAATAGGTGAAAAATAAATAAGTGGCGATGCATGTCTATGGATAAATTTTTTTTAACAAAGTGTATTTTATGAGGTAAGATATGTAAATTAATTATAGATGACGGTACTTGTGAAAATATTGTTTCTAAGGACAAGATTCAAAAACTAGGTTTTCAATGTGAAAAACATCCTTATCCTTATCATATTTCATAGCTTAATAAAGGGAATTAAGTTATAGTAAATAAAAGGTTATTTATCAAGTTTTCTATAGGAACTGGGTTGTTTTCAACCAATGGATAATGATGTGAACTCTAAATTTGTGGACACCATAAATTCTCATTTATAACTCCATCTAAGTTCTTATTTATGCCAAAATGACCATATCAAAATGGTTTATTGATAAATAATCCTCATTATCCTCTTAGGTATGTTTTTGAAACTTTTTTGAGGCCATACATGACCATATGAGGGTATGCAATTAAATTTTAATATTTTTAATCATTATTTGTATTTTTAGAATTAGCATATATATTTAAACAAACATGAACTTTGGTTCAATTTCATACTTTAGGTTATTATTAATTTTTTATATATGTGGGGATATTTTTATAAATACTAGTGATTACATGTGAAACTTACTATAAAATAACATGACAATTTTTATTTTATTTTTTTATAACTTTTTTAATTTTGCATGTCATCTCAAATTATGAGTTGAGATTTATCTATTCTCATTTATGTAATTATTTTATTGATTTAATAGAAATAAATACAAGTGATTTTATAAGAAGTTATATTTACTATTCATAATGATTATTTTTCCCTTATAGATTTTGGGTTCATTGTTTGGTATCAAAGGAAGTTTGATTATTTGTGTAAGATTTGTTGATAGGAAAAAAAAGAATAAATAAAATGAATATGATTATTCAAGACATGGAGAAATAAGTTAAATAATTAATTTCAATTATTTTAGATCAAAGATAAAGGAAGTGAAAGATGAAGCAGAGGAAGAAAGAAATCATGAAGATGCAATTTAGAAATATGAGGAACAATAAAAAAAATTAACATCAATGTAAGAGAGGATGATTATGGATTAAGATGGAAGTGATTAAATAATCAAGATTGAAATTATAATTTATGGATTAACATTAAAATTAGAGGAGTTCATAGACTTGATGAATTACATTTAGAAGTTTTTTGAATCAAAAACTATGAAATAAGACAAGAAAGTAAAGTTTGCATGTGTGAAATTAAATGGTCATGCAATGATTTGGTGGGATCAGCTATAGGAAGAGAGATAGAGAAAATATAAAGATAATATCAAATCATGGAAAAATATGGAGAAGAAGTTGAGGGAAAAATTTGTTCATATGGATTATGCACAAACCCAACACAAAGGATTTCAAAATTTAACACAAAATATTTATGGTATACATATTAGTTTTACAAGATTTACATATAAGTCGAGCATGATTAAATAAATAACATATGGCTGCAAGGTATGTAAATGGTTTTGAATTTTTATGTTTGATATGAATCAAAATTTCATATAATACTTTTCATGAAGGAGGCTTATCAATTAGTTCTGAAGGTCAAAGAAAAAACTATATAAAAAATTCCATAAGATCATCTTGCATTAGGTAAAGAAAAGGACAATCCCATCCAATAAGGAGATGAGTTTGAATTAATAAAACTAGAGGTGAGTTTTATCCCAATAGAGGAGAATCATCACGTGTTGCATAAAGATAAGAATATAATATATAAAACTTTGAATAGCAATAAAGAGGAAGACGATTTCATAGAGTATGAGGATATAGTATTACTATAAGATGATTTACAAATCAATGCATGCCTTATTTTTATTATATATGTATATAAGAAGGACACAGAGTATTTGAGTGTCTAAACTAATAAGATTAAGAAAGGAGGTAAGAAGATTTCCCAAGAGAGAATTTAGTTGAGGTTGAGATAGAAGAGAAAAATATTGAAGTTGTAACAACAGATGTTGAAATTATCTCATCATGAGGAGAATAATGATTTCTCCAAGGAAAGAACATGTGATGAAAAAAGAAGATGTTGATGCATAGCTAAAGATAAATATTTTTTGAACAATGTGTACTTTAGAAGGTAAGATATGCAAAGTAATTATAAATGGTCGTAGTTGTGAAACTATGGTTTATAATTACATTATTGGGAAACTAGGTTTACAATGTAACAATCATCCTTATCCTTACTAGATTTTATGGTTTAAGAAAGTGCGAGAATATATATTATGTAAAAGGTTCTTAATCAAGTTTTCTAAAAGAAAAATTTGCAAAGATGACATGGTTTGATGTTGTACCAATGGATGCATGCCATGTGTTATTGAAAATGTCATGACAAATAAGTAGAAAGACACTTCATGATTAAACAAATAACACAAAATTTTTAGAAAAATGCTACAAAGTTAGTTTTATTACCTCCTAATGAAGAAGGGTAGCTATAAAGGATGTTATCCACATAAAAATTTGTAAAATATATTGAAATTATAGGTCATTTTAATGCATTATTATCAAATAAAGTAGACACAAAAATGGTGAAAATACCAACATAAATAGCATAAGTGTTTAAGGAATATGTAGGTGTTATACATGATCAGTTACTAGATGTATTACCAAAAAAGAAATGCATGCATCATCATATTAAATTTATTTTAGGATTAACTCTACCCAATCAATCAACATAACATGTAGAATTGAATAAACAAGTCACTAAATTGTTGATAAAGGGTGTAATAAGGGAGATCATGAGTCCATGTACAACACCAAAATTTCTAATTCCAAATAAATATGGATCATAGAGGATGTGTATGGAAAGTATAGTAATCAATAAAATTACCATAAAATACAAAATTCTTATATCTTGTTTATTGTATATGATGGATGTGTTTACAAGAGTAAAATCCTTTACCAAGGTTGATCTAAGGAGTGGATACTATTAGATTCTATTTTGTGAATGAAATGAATGGAAAATAAAATTTAAGACTAGGGATGAGTCATATGAGTGGATGGTTATGTTATTCATATTATTTAATGCACACATCGCATTTATGAGGGGTGATGAATATAGTGTTACGACATTACATTCGTAAGTTTGTGGTCATTTATTTTGATAATATTTTCATATTCATTAAGAATAAATAAAATCACTTCAGAATTTAAGAATAGTATTATCATTATTAAAGAAGAAAAATCTCTTTACAAATTTGAAGAAGTGCACGTTTATGAAGAATAATTTGGTATTTTTAGGATTTGTAGTTTCAACATATGGTGTAAGAACGAACGAATAAAAAATAAAGGTAATTATTGAGTGGCCTATTATAATATAATTATAGAGGTTATATATTTCTATGGTTTAAAAAAAAATTAAATAAAAATCATTAAAAAATTTAGTAGTATTGTTGTAGCAATAACAGATTGCATGGAAGGAAAAGAATTTGTGTGGACAATAGAAATAATAGAGAGCTTCTATCCTTTTTAGAATAAAATTATAGAAACACATATTTTAGCATTACTAGATTTTAGTAATGTGTTTAGATGAAATGTGATGCTTCACATGTAGGAATTGTCATTGTGTTGAGTCAAGAAGGAATCTAATAGCCTATTTTAGTGATAAATTGAATGAAGCAAGAAAAATGTTTTCTACATATGATGTTGAATTTTATTCCATATAAAAAGCATTAAGTCATTAGATGCATTACCTGGTCCGTAAAGAGTTTATCCAATTTACAAATCATAAGGCTTTGAGGGTATTAAAACATTTAAAATAAATTAAACAGAAGGCACATAAAATTGGTATCTTTCTTGTAGGAATATAATTTTATTTTTAAGTATAAGTTAGGAAATTAGAATTAGGTAACTGATGATTTGAGAACTTGAGTAGGGATATTAACTACTACATGGTGAGTAAAGTAGTTGCATTTGAAGTTATTAAGAAAGTATATGATATTGATTCAAATTTTTAAAATATAATTGATTAATGTAGGAATCCATTAACGTTTGGGTCAAGTAATATTTATTTTGAGCACATTATATATGATGGTTATATCTTTAAAGGGAAATTATTATGTAATCTAGTTTAGTCTCTCAGAGATAATTTTATAAGAGAGTTGCATAGTGGTGGTTGGGATTGACATTTTTGTAAGACATTGAAAATACATTTGGTGGAGGAGAATTATTTTTGGATAAATATGAATAGAGATGTTATTAGATATTTTTTAAGGTCCAGGATATGTTAGGTGGCTAATGGACTTGCATAGAATACATGGTTGTATATACAACTACCATTTCTAAGAGAACCATGGAAAATTTTGAGTATGGAATTTACATTGTGGTTACCAATCACACAGAGAGTTAATGATTTAATTTTTGTTATTGTATGTATGTTTTCTAAGATGGTTCATTTTAGTAGATGAAATAAAATCAATGATGCTTCTAGAGATGGAAAACTATTTTTCAAGGATGTTATGAGAATACATGGCATTCAAAAAACCATTACATCAGATAAGGACATGAAATTTCTAAGTAATTTTTAGAGGAATTGACAAAAGAATATGAGAATTGGGTTACAACTCAGTAATGCATAACACCTTTAAATATATGGAAAGATAGAAGTTGTAAAAAGGATCTTGGAAAATTTAATGAGATGCATAGTTAACTACTTAGCTACAATTTCTATAATGCATACTACCTACAAATATATTGAAAAATAGAAGTTGTAAACATGAGCTTGAAAATTTTCTTGAGATGCATAGTTGGAGAGAAACCCAAGTAATGGGACTTGCATTTACCATATAATGAGTTTGCATATAATAATCTAGTGAATAGCTTAATAGGAAAATCAACATTTTAGATTATTTAAGGTGAAATATTATGGGTGTTTTTTAATTTGGTATAGTTATAAATTGTAGAATGACTTACTGATGATGTAGAAGAATTTCCATATCGTAGATAATAGTTGTAATAAAAATCAAGGAAAATCTATAAGAAAATAATAAAAAATATAAAAAGTACAAATGTCAAAAGAATGTCAAAAGTATTTAAGGAAAGAGATTTAGTGATGTTTTAATTTAGGAAATAAATATTTCCATCTTCCACATACAATAATTTAAAGTAAAATAAGTTTGAAGAAAATCAATGACAATGTTGATGAGGTGAGTTTACCACAAACTTTTGATATCTCTCTAGTTTTTAATGTTTCAAATTTATATGATTTTTATGGAGAATATGATGAAGGGGAAGAAGATGAATAGGTAAATCATAATATAAAATTGGATTGATTTATTCGTGAACTAAAAAGCATAAATATACACATCTGATTACAAATTATATGGTAACAGACTGGCGACAAGGAAGGAGTCTAGAAAATTCATACAACTGAAATGATTTTATCTAAAGCCTAAAAATAATGTGAAATACCTATATATATATATCATATTTTATAATATAAAATATCTATACCATAATTACCCCCCCTTTATTACATTATTATTTACAAATGTACTCTCTAAACAGGTCAAATTTGACCTTTCTAAGGGATTTGGTGAGTATATCAGCTATATGTGCATTTCTTGGGTAGTACTAGAGTTATATTTGGTGGTTTACGACTTGCTCTCCAATGTAGTGACATTCAAATTCTATATGCTTGGTTATTTCATGAAAATTAATATTCTTCACAAGCTTCAACAAATCTTGATTGTTGCAATAAAGAATAAGTGGCTTTTCTTGATTAATACCCATATCAGTGAAAATGTGATGTAGCCATATCACCTTACACACATATCCACATGTGAAATGATACTCTACCTTAGTGGATGATATATAAATAATATTTTAACTCTTCCTAATCCATGAGATCTATCTAGATATGAGGTGAAATATGTATCTTGTCATTGAATTTCTATCATCAATAAATCTAATGTAGTCTATATCGGTGTATCCTTAAAAGAAGAATAGAGTAATATTCTTGTATTTTAGACCATACTCAAGTGTATCTTAGACATATCTCAAAACATGATTTATTGTAACCCAAAGAAATTTCTTTAGCTCCTACATGAATTTGAAGAGATAGCTCACAACAAAACATATATCTAGTCATGTGCAAGTCAACTAGATGAGACTCCCAATGAACTATTTGGAGAGAGTTTCATCCACCTGAGGTGAGTCCTATAATTTGAGAGAGTATTAAACCTTTTTCCATAAGTGATGAAATAGGTTTCCAATCTTACATTTTGTACTTTTCTAATAGTTTCTTGGCATATTTTATCTAGTAGATAAAAATGTGATTCTATTTTTGATATATCTCCAAGCCAAGATAGTAATGGACTATCCCCAAATAAGTCATGTCAAAGGATATTTTGAGGTCATTATTTACAATATCAACCTAATCTTGTAAACTTCAAGTGATCACAAGATCATCTACATATAAAACAAGAATGAATGGTTTTAGTCTCTACCTTATTTATGTACAAGTTAGACGCTGAGGGGCTAGGATTAAAACCATGATGTAAAAAGTGATCATCTATCTTGATGTGCCATGCTTTAATATCTTGTTTTAGTCCATATATTGATTTGATGAGATTGTATACCTTTTTAGGATGCTTTTAATCAATAAATACTTTTAGTTAGATCATTTATACTTCCTCTCTAAGATCACCATTTATGAAATCACTCCTGGCATCCATATATTGAATTTTCCATTCATTCTATGCTACTAGTGAACATATAACTCTTATGGTCTTGATATTCATAGTGGGTCCATATGTTTCTTCATAGTCAATGCCTTATTTATAATCATATCCCTTTTATATAAATCATAATTTGTGTTTTTTGATGGATCCATCTACCTTATATTTAGTTTTGAAAACCCATTTTCAGCCTATGGGTTTCTTTCCTATAGACAGATCGACAAGTTCCCAAGTTTGATTCTACATGAGTGAGTCATATTCAACATCCATGCATTTCTTCCACTATGGTTGACTTACTTTTTAATGAACATTATTAGGTTTGAAGCTATCAACTACTATAATCATGAGTGCAAAATTTACCTCATTTATTGTTTGATTCTCATTCTTGCTATGGATGAAGTATGGGAGTCTTTGATGATGTTTTATACCCTTATTAGATGGTAAATTTATTTTTGATGTGAATAACTACTTTGATGATGTGAAAAAAAACCTATTGGAGTTTCAAATTCTACAAAATCAACATAAAACTCCCTTTATAGCTCATCTTCTCTATGAGGGGTCTCCACATCATTTAACTCAAAGAGTAATTGGTGAGAGGTGGTTGGTGTTGATTATTCTTTCTCCATCACTGAGTCCAAGGATGACACATCACAAACTGCATCTCTACTTTTGTATATTTTATTAATCTTAGGATCCTTTAGATAGTAAGATTTTTATGTATTGATATAGCCTAATAGGATGCATGAGAGTGTTTTTGACTAAAGTTTCTTCCTCTTTTGAGTCCGGACATGCATATATGTTATAGAATCAAACACTTGAAGATGATAAATAGATGGATTTTTACCACCTCATACATTTTTTGGTGTTTTGTATTTTAAAATTTTTGTTGGTGCCATGTTAAGAAGATAAACAACTATTTGGAATACTTCTATCAAATATTATTTCTCCAACTTTATTGTTGATAGCATGCAGCATGTCATTTTCATCACTGTGGGATTGCATCACTCAATAATGACATTATACTGGGGTGTGTAGGGAGCAATTAAATAATATTTGATGCTTTATTTGTTCAAGAATGCCAATAACTTATTTGATGTGAATTCCCTCCTTTGATCTATGTGAAGGTGAAGAAGATGTTAACCGATCTCCTTCATAACTTACTAGCAGAAGATATAAAAATGATGAAGGGCCTCACTCTTGTTTTTAAATAAAAAACACCCATGTTTTTTGAGGTTAGTCATCTACAAATATTTGGAAGTACTTATATCCTAAAAATGAAGTAGGTAATGGTCCATTTAGATCGGTATGAACATCCTCCAAATGTTTTTTGGAATGAAAGATGCTTGTCTTGAATGGATCCCTATGTTGTTTAACTGTAAGACATCTAGGTAAAATAGGCAAGGAACTAGACAACTTAGAAAATCCATGTACCATTCCTTTTTAACTCAACTAGTATAAAGATTTAGCAAATAGGTGACCATAATGGTAGTCATAGAGAGTAGTAGATTATATCATAGAGGTAAATAGAGATACTATAGAAGAGGAAACAACATATAAACAAAATAATTTATCTTTCAAAAATTCTCTAGAAATAACTATAACTTTTCATGAGATCAAGTAGGTTTTGATGCCATTATCAATAATAAACTCCACCTTTAGATGATGATTCAAAAGTGGACTAACTAATAAGAGGTTGGATGTCAATCTATGAACATATAGTAACTTTGAGAGTATAAATTTATATATTCTGAGAGGAATGGTGACTTGGCCTATTTCTTATGCAACATACTCTTTATCATCAATGATCCTAACCCGATCTGTAGTGGGTTGGTTTATTAGCAAATCAAAAAAACTTCCTGTCACTTAACATGTCTTTAGTGGCACTTGAGTCTATCAACTAGATAATCTTCATGGGTTAAAATGTTTAGAAAACTAACACTAAGTTCTTGTCTTCATATGTCTTCTCATCAAATCCATCTTCTTATTGAGTGGCAAGATATCCCTTATATTTCTACTCATGGGGATGTCTTTTCAATTTTTGAGAATTGTCATGCCCTGATGTGCTTTCTTTACTATAAGACCTTTGTTTTAGGCCATTATACCAATAGTTATCCATGTCATGAGTTTTGGTTCGACAGATGTGACACCACTACAATTTTATGATGTTTTATATCAATATAGTTATTGCTACTATTTTTGTTACTATTTCTTTGAAGTTCACTTGTGAGACTTCTAACCTTATTTTTGCTTCAAGATAAGGGATTTTTATTACAACTCATCCTAGACTACGTTGATGGCTTATTCTTGCTGTAATAGGTTCATAAGATCTTTGAATGCCACTATTTATTTAGAGATATTTAGTGTCATGACTAATACTCTAAATTAGGAAGGGAATGCCCTCAAGGTGTTTTGGATCAAGAGTTGCTCATCTACCATCTAATTATGTGTTAATAGTTCTTTTTATAGCTTAACCACTTGATGTAAGAATTCCTTAACTTTGTCATCAGACTCCATAGAGAGTTTATGAAGTCTCAACTACAAATGGAGGATCTTAGTCTTATTTTTCACCTCATAGATGGTTTCTAATTTATCCCATGTTAACTTTTCTCTATCTGCATCACTGACATGTGGTTTCACATCATTAGTGATGCTTAATATAATTTGCATCAAGGATTTAGAATTAGTCATTTCATATTTTATGAGCACATCTAGATCAGAAGGAACTTGTGTAGTCCCTATGATGGTGCCCCATATTCCTTCAAACTGAAGGATGGTGTGCATCTTCATTTTATAGGTGGTATAGTTTGGCCCTTTCAGAAGTTGGGAATCAAAGATAAGTAATTTTGGATCAAAAATTCTAAATAAAATAAAATTATTTTATCTCTATGAAGGAGAATCACAAGTCTTTTTTACTTACTAGTGTACAAATTGAGCTTGAAGATGAGCTTGATAATTATGCACCAAGAGACAAGGGTATTTCCTAGGGTGTTCAAC
>JARHVA010000292.1:925000-927500 GCA_037957365.1 Torreya grandis | reverse complement strand
AATAAGGTATTCTATTGGACAATAATTAAACTACTTTAAAATATGAGATTCCATGATGTGGATCCATTTAGGTGATGTTTACATTAATGATTGACTATAAATTATGAAATATGCAAAGAAACATTAAAATAAAATTATATATTATAAACTATGGAAAGTAGGGACTTCATTTTATTTTTATTATAAAAATTAAGATGGTTAAAAAAAAATTATTATTTTGATGTTAGAAGCGGTTCAAAAATAGTGCTACATCAAATTAAGAATTCTAAATTGAAGTCAATAAATATAAAATTCAGAAGTGATCACTCTTATACTAACTTATAAATATAAAATTCTATGTATATATTAAGATCACACTAACTTATAATGAGACTGACCACTATTTATATGACAAGGAGGGTTGACCTTAACAAATTATGATGGTTCTATTCTACAACAACAAAGATATTTTTTACATGATTGATCTAAAAGCATATGTTAAGGATCCATGTTATGTCTAGTTTTATGATAACATAGTTTTCACCATAGTTTAGGAGGACATAATTTTATTGATTCGATAAGTCACAAATATCATAATCATATATTGGTGATTGACAAACCTAGGTTAACATGGAAGACCCTTTATATTATTCTAATTTCTTTTTTATGATACATGAAAATTCAATGATAATGGTTTAGAATTGGTTTGATATTTGATTAACATCCTTTTTGATGATGAGCTCATTTGATTTACAAAAGTGAAATTAAATTAATTTAAAAAAATCACTCATTTTTTAAGTAGTGCATGAGGGTGCTATGATGCTATATTTTTTTAACGAGATAGTATGTAAAATTCATATGTTTTTATTCATAATAAAAATTTAAACAAAATTTGATTATTTATAAATTTACATTTGATTAATTATTTCCCTAAAAATTAAAATTATGTTTTGAAAATTTATAGATATTTTTTTGACCTACTCAAAATTTTCCTTAAAAATTTAGTGTCTCTTTATTTTAATAAAAATATCTAAAATTCTTATTTTTTTATCTTTTACCTTTTTTAAAACCCACACTCATTAAAAATAGGATTAATGAACCACTCCATAAAACCCTTACCTTAATGTAATAATATTATTTATCACGCAACTTTATTCCTAAAATAAACAATGAAATTTGATCCTATTCATAAATCTAAATTTATTTAATTATTAATAAATTTAGAACTATACATCCATTCAACTGCCATACAAAAAAATTATAAGTAAAATATATGTTTTTTTATAAGGATAAAGGGCGGGGTTTTTTTGAACTAGTGACCCTTACTATAGAAATGAAACACAAAACTGAGGCCTCACTAGCCAGATAAAATAATACTGTCAACAACAAAACAAAGACTAAAGACAATTAGTCAAAGAAAAAATAGAGTAGTGAGAAAATGGCCACAAATGCCATGATTTTCAACAATAGCTACTACCCACATAAAAAAATAAATAAACCAACTAGTGTCATCGATGATATTTTATTTATTAAATTTGGCATATATTGACATGAGTTTAAAACCCAATTACCTCTACCTCTCTTTCTATTACTAACATTTTTTCATTCTCCTACCTCCACAAGGTTTGGAAAAATGGGGATGGAGATTTTTAGGAATTTCTATTGATTTTATGTTTTCTTTGAGTCAAACATGCCTTATCATTCAAAAATAGTCTGGTTTGATTTACATATGATATAATCTATTAATTTTCATTAGTCCTGTCTTGTAACACCATAGACCTCCCCCTCTCCCTTCTGCCCTTTTTGGTCTATTTCTCAACACATAATGTTTCATTATTTTTATTCTCCTCCTTTACTTCCAAATGGATCTCTAATTTTTATCCCTCATTATCACTTCCACTATCATTCATAGTTGGAACCATAATATGTTTAATTTATGTATCTTTCCACCATGATACCATATTTTTGAATTTGAAGCTAGGGAAATCATTAGAAAGATGTCATATTTTGAGAAATATTTTTCATATAAATGGGATACCTTCATACTCCAAATATTACATCCATTTCCCCCCCACCTTTAGTTCTATTTGAGTAGGTAAATCTACCAAAAAATCAACATAAACTAAAATTTAGGTAAATGTGGAGTGTCCCTTATCATTAGTTATTCTATCAGTAGTCTAAATTTTACCTATTGTATTTCTGTTGGCAAAAAATACTAATTCATCTCAAAAATAGTAAATGATATTTGGGCTCCTAATCCAAATTGGCTTAATATCAAAAAAAATAGTCTAGGCACTAAAATCTGAATGCTAGGGCTTTCCTGACAATGTATGATTATCCCAGTCCTAAACATTATCTTTAAAAAGAGCCTCTCTATGTAATACTGAATTAAAAATTAGAGTAAAAACCCCTCTAGAATAGGGGTGGATCTTTATTTTACCTTCCAACATAAATTTCCATTGGGTTGAGATCCACTGATGTAGTGATGGCAGATTCAATGAAAACCCTTCAAATTTACAAA
>JARHVA010000292.1:887500-920000 GCA_037957365.1 Torreya grandis | reverse complement strand
CTATTAAAAGTCATATAATGTTATGAAGAATAAATGTGGGTTCAATGCTAGTTATAGTATTTCTTGGAAGGATACTAAAAGTAGTGTGGTCATTGTGAAGTTGATAGTCATTATGAGGAGAATAGTTGGAAGTTTCATCCATAATTTCAACTATTTAAAATAAATAAAATAGATGGCCATGATGTCACTTCAAGGATAAATAGTTAAATTTAGTTTACATTTGGATGATAAGTTGTGTTTTACCTATATTTATAAATAAAATATGTTTGATCCTCAAGGAAAATGTGAATATTGTAAACATTTCCATATCAAAGTTCAAATTAGAATGGTAAAAGTTTATTCTATTTTTAATTCATGATCTCAATTAAATTTTACTAGGAAAGATAATTTGTCATAAATGTATGATTATCCTAATCCTTATGCTATAGAATGGGTAAGCTAATGAATAAATATTGGGGATTCCAAATAATTCATAATCAAGTTTTTAATAAATGAAATTTTTCTTGATGAATCTCTAGTAGATATTTCACATGTTGGATTTTATTTTATAGTCTTTGGAAAACCCTATATATATGTTATAAGTGATATTTTATTGAGGAGATATAATGAATACTGTTTGGTTAAGGATGTGAAAAATAAACCATTAAATCCTATGAAGGAAAATCCAATATCTCTTCAGTAAGTACTACTCAAAGTAATTAGTTGCTTAATGCTAGTGAGATGTTTCCTTTTTTGATTTTGAAAATTAAGTAATATATTGAATTATTGGAACACAAAGATACCTATAAAAGGTATACTAATAAAAATCACTAAGAGAAAGCATCAAGAGAAAGAAATCAAATAACTCAATGATTTCTCAACCATCAATTATTGTCAAAGTATTAAGATAATGAATGTAAATAACTGATAGAGGTATATAGGATTAGAACATATAATAGTTCTAAATATTTTTGAAATTTAATATGAAATTGAAGTGCCAAATACGGTCCCAGAAATCCCTATGGAAATAGATCTATGCAGGGAGATGATGACCAAGGAATATGGAAAGAATAATACATGTAAATATAGTGAAGATTTGATGGGTGGGATTCCATTAATTTACAATTCATAAGTTGTATTTTTTTCATCCAGGGTTCTATTATTTAATAATAAATCAAGTTATGTTATTGAACTCTCTACTCCTATCTTGCATGATTCAAGGGAGGGAGGTGGATAGACAGTGGTGAGTAACAAAAGGAAAGGAAAAGGAAAAGAGTTAGAACCACCGAATATGACTGACAAATCATTAAATGCAAATTTCATTGAAAGGTCTTAATCACTTTATTTCACTATTTTATGGATTATGTTGTTCTTTTGATGTAGTTGTTGTGTTGGGTTACTTTTTGGTATTTTTTACGTGCAATATTGTATTATCTACATCTTAATGAACATGCTTGTGTTGATTCTTTTAAATTGTAGGGTACTTATTTAAAACATTTATTTAACATTAGAAATAAAATAAAATAAAAAGCATGAGATGCAATTAATATGAGGAAGACATGAAATTAATATGAGGTTTTCCTCTTATCGACATGGTGATTCATAGAGAAGCATTAAAGGAAGAAAATGAGGTACACAAATGGCATGAAAAGGTAAATTCAAAAGTTCACAAGGTTAGTAATTTCTCTCAACATATACACTTCCAATTACAAGAGAGATTCACTAAGTGGGGAAACAAAAAAACTCATTATATGTGATATTAACATTTTGGGCACCAAAGTTTTCAAAATTGTGGATAAATGATCTAAATTTTAGATTCGTAATGTTAAACATATGAGTTAATTAATATATTACTCTAATTATATAATAATTTAACTTTTAATCATGTGAAACACTATATATATTTCTCTTTTGTAGTTGGTTAAGTGATGTAACCATTTACATGCCTTAATAAGAATTACAACATGCTAATGTCGTAAAAGAAATATATTTTGATGATTGAAAATAATAAATATGTTGAATATTTCTTTAAAAATAAATACTTATTGAAAATTTGTGTTCCTATCAAGAACTTATGCAGTTTTAAAAAAATTGGTATGTCAATTTTAGTGCATTTTAAAATTTGATGGCATCTAAAAGTTAGTGAATATGGATTGGTTACAAAATAGCCCCAATAGTTTTGAAATATAAAGTTGTGTTTTCATAACCACTAAGGAAAATTTTCAATCTCAAATGGTAGTTTTCTAAAAAAAATCTTTTTGAAACCTTTATGAGTGTTTTGAAACAACCATGGTGTTTTTCCCTAGAGAAAGTGGTGGTTTGATAAGGAGACAAATAACAACTTAATAAATAATTTCAAATGGTCTTTTTACATCTTATAAATCTTATTGGCCCCTATTTAAATTCTCTTTGGTGATAAAATCAAGTATGTATATGTATTTAAAGGGTTTTTATAAGTAAGGTAATGTTTCTAAAAGTTATTTTTCTTGATTTTATGTGGTTTTCTATGCTTGTGTGATCAAAGGAAAGAGTGAGTGAGTGAGTTGAAAAGCATGTATGAGTGTTTGGACATCTTGTAATATAAATTAAGGCCTTGTGAAGGAAATAAATTTGTAAATTTTTTGATCTACATAGTGGAAGGGGAAAGCAATTTCATCACCCACTAGAGTTTTACTCACATTGTGATTTTACAAGTGATGTAGTGTTTTTATATTATGATTTTAATTATCTTATGATTATATCTATATTTAGTGTTGTATTCCTCATTTACAATACCTTTTTTAACTCTATTTTAATGATGGAAGTGGTTTCTAATAGTCATGTAACAATAATTCACTAGATTAGGAGTATAGGATCTATGTTGATGAAACTTAATGTAGAAAATCCACCTAATTTATAAATCAAATAATCCTAAATTATTTATTTGATAAGTGTTTATGAATTTCTAAATCATGTGTTAACTCTTAATCTATTAGATGATCTTGTATATAAAAATGTAATCTATGCTGAACTGATAAAGAGATAAAAATAATTATGATGCCTCAAACATATTGAATATAAGGGACCATCCTATTTATTTTCCTAAGCCTAGATGATAAAGAGAATTAGATATTCAAGAGTTTTGGGTTTTAAACATGTAAATTTGACCCTTAAAAATATGCATATTAGATTTTATGGAGGTATGGTAAAAATGATATCTAGAGATATAATTTTTCTTTTTTTTTAAAAACTATTTCTCTACTTCCTTGTGAATGTCTATATCGTTAATTAAATGTAATGTGAACTAAACTATGAATTTATGAATAATAGAATTTCTATATAGTGTATGATGACATGTATCTAGGTGAATGCCTCTATTTAATTAATAAGGTTACATGCTGTGATGTGAATAAAATGTATTGATCTATTTTAAAATTCTAATAATATAGAGGCATGTTATTACAAACATTATGTTTATAATTGAGCCTCTATGCCACTTATCCTATGAATATGACTCCTCATTTGAAGCCTTGTATATATTTAATTATTATATTAAAATTATTATAATGATAAAATTATTTTAGTGGTGGTACTGTATGATGTATTATTGAGACTAAGATGATGCTACATTTGATAAGTGGTGTGGATACTAGCCATGGAAACATCAAAAGGTCTAGGTCTCCACCTAGTTAAAAATGACTAACTAGGAAAAAAATAGACCCCAGTCAAATAAATCATTAGAGGGTTAGGCCTCCTCTTGGCCAAAAATAGCTAAGTAGGACTACAACAAGAACCCAATGAAAAGAAGTAACATATGATTTTGAGTGGATTAGCAACCAACAGAGGAAGAGCCTAAACTACATTTCATTAGTGTGGAAAACTCCCAATTTTGGATTGATCTAAAACCATCTTAGCATAAAAATATTCCTAGGTCTCAAGATACCATTAGGTTCTCTAGGGGACCAGCTAAATGATTTTAAGAAGATCAAGACCCTGCCTGGACACAAAAGGTGGTCTAAGTCTTCATTTTAGAGCCAAATGCAGAGAAAGAAACCCGACAAAGTCACCAATGACAATCGATATTAATATAGAATCCATAAATTTTAAATGGACCAAAAACCATCCTAGGATTAAGAATCACATGTCCCAGGTATCCAAAAAAATCTTTACGATCCCCTAGAGGACCCAACATGCCATAATTTTTTCAAAATCTAGTTTTGTATTTCATTGAATACCAGTTTGGGCTAATGGATTAAGTGAGCCAATGCTCAAGAAGACTAGTATTTTTTTCCCTCATTGAAGGTCGAACAAGGTCAGAAAATGCTAAAAAAACTATTTTGAATTGGTCAAGAATAAGTGTGGACACAATTGGAGGTCCATATCTCTAGAAACAACAACAAAAAATGCTCTTTCTGTGTTCCCTATAAAATCCAAATTTAAGAAATCACCATGCAAATCTAACATAAATAACTCATCAAATGATAAGGGTATAAAATAGGTCCTCATAACATAACAATAACAAAATGGGTCTACCACTCACAATATAAATAGTAATACATGTCTAAATATTGGAATAAAGTCTAAAACCACTCATGTAACATATAATAATCAGTTATTTTGAGATAACACAAAACTGTTCGAGTATTAAATTGTTTCTCCACATAACCCAATGGTTAATAATATGCCATAAGAAATCATAATAGTGGTCCATATCCCAAGGGCACGATACAAGTTGAAATTTTGAAATAGAGAACCAATGGTCCAAAGAGTCATTCCTTGAAAATATGATCTTCCTCATCATCATTATCTCAACATCAATGGTCCCAAGTTTAGAAAAACCATTATGATAGAAACCGACACTAATAAAGTGTCCAAGATAAATTCAAAGCAAAAATTCTATTTTTTTTAAAAAAGAATCTTTGTGAATCCATCCAACAGTCATCCATAAATTAGTTTTAAATATCCCACTATAAATAAGATAGCAATAATTGGAATCAACATTCATAATATAATGTTTAGATAGATTTAAAGCCCAAAATCACACATCATACCACCAAGTCCTTCATACAAGAGGTGGTAGGTTCAATGTGAGGATATAAAAAAATTAACACACAAAACAAACATACCCAAACATCCATTCTCTTATTTCATGTAAACAAAGTTTAACATTATCATAACTGTGATCTTGGCTAACCCATTGCTCAGACAATGTCTAATACCTCTCACTAGAGAGGTGTTGTATGAAACTAGATAGTGATATTAAATGAATATTAAAAATTAATTAGCCCAAAAACTATCAAGACAATAATATTACTAATAGGCCAAGATCTAAAACAATAAATTAGAATTGATTTGTATTGAGTGACTTGAAATAATTACAAATCCAAACCATACTTAAATAAGCCTAAACTCAAAATTAGAGTTTACATGCAAAACATGAAAAAAAACTAAAACCTTAAAAAATGCCTATTTTTAGGAGTTGCTATTTATAGTAAGTTCACATGCAAGAACACGTAGCTCTAAAAATCTCATGAAATATAATAAACACTATAACTAGACTATACGATGAAATTACATTTAAGTTAACATTCAATCCTTGAATTATAAAATTTTAAAAATAGAAAAAACTTGATAAAACATTTAAATTACAATTTTGAATCCACAAATGATCATGTATGGCCTCCATAAAATATTGAAACATTACCAAGTAGGTAAAATTGCCTAGCACATAAATGATCTTTTTGATATGATCATTTTGACATGTGTAAGATCTTAAATAGAGTTACAAGTCAAAAGTTATGGCCTCTAGAAGGTTGGTTGATTTGTTCTACATCAATCTCCTTGGGTTGAAAACAACTTAGCTCCTATGAATTTTCATGATTATACTGCTACCATTTTTCCTTGTCAATCTTATTCATTTTCCATTCTATAATCCAAGTGTTGTCTTCTTTCTTCAATCCTTCCCACTGCACCAAATACATGTTATGATTCCCTTACCTTGTGCTTAATGTCTTCACATCCAAAACTTGCACTATTTTTTCTTTCTTCTTTGGAACTTGTTGCTCCCAATTTACTTCTTCATATTCATCACCTTCATCATCTTCTCCATGGAATTCATATAAATATAAAACATTAAATATTGGATATATATCAAAATTTTGTGGTAAAATCACCTCATAAGCATTGTCATTGATTTTCTTCACAATTCTGCATGGCCCAATTTTATTGTACTTCAACTTATTATACGTGTCATTTGGAAATATTTCTATCCTAAAATAAACCATTAAGAACTCTCCTTATTAAAATACCTTGGATCTTCTTCTAATATATGCTATTGTTCTATATTACTCATTAATTTCTTATTATTATTTTCTTACTCCTTGAAACTATTGCAAGAGCTATGCAAATACATTAGTATTATCACTAATTCAATCTGAAATTGGTAATTATACCAAATCTAAAATACCCATAGAATTTCTCCCATAAATAGTTTGTAAAGATGACTTTCCTATTTATCTATTCACTAAACTATTATATGTAAACTTAGCTTGTGGTAAAGCCAAGTCTCAATGCTTTGGCTTCCTCCCACTATGCATCTCAACAAATTTACCAAGCTTCTATTCATAACTTATGTATATCCATGTATTTATGGGTTATATGCACTACTGAATTTTATCTTAGTGTCCATATTCTTCTAAAAAGTCCTCCAAAAATGACTTAGAAATTTTATCCTCATCTAAAGTAATAGCTTTTTGAACATCGTGTAATCTTATAATATCATTAAAAATTAATTATGTAACTCTAGTGGCATCATTAATTTTATTACATGCAATGAAAAGAACTATTTTATATAATATGTCTACAATAAAAAATTTGAGTCATTACCTCTTTGTGTGTTTGGCAATCCTAAAATAAAGTCCATACTCAAATATGTCAATAGTCCTTTTAGAACCAATAATCACATGTATAGTCTAGTATTTTGTGCATGTCCTAGCCACTGGACATAGTCTTCACCTTGAAACATACCTTCCCACATCTCTCTTCATATTTGACTAAAAATACTTTTCCTCCACCAAATTTATTATCTTCATCTTACCAAAATGTCCAGCCAAACAAACACTATCTAATTCTCTTATTATATTTTCTCATAGAGACCCAACTAGAATGCATAATTGTTTCCTTTTGAAGAGATAACCTTCATGTATAAGATACTCATCATGAATAACATTTTTTCCACCTATTAATGGATTCCTACATTGTTCAAATATCTTTCCAAAATATGGATCACTATCATATAATTCTTTGATAACTTCAAATCCAACTACTTCACTAACCATAGTGGTTAATAACGTTACTCTCCTACTTAATGGACCAGGTACTTGGTTATATTTTCCTAATTTATATTTCAAAACAAAAGTATACCCCTGTAAGAAAGGAACCAACTTTTCAGGCTTGCTATTCAACTTCTGTTATGTATTCACATACTTCAAAGCCTCATGATCTATAAATAGTATAAACTCCTTATGCACTAGATAATGCCTCCAATGCCTTAATAACTATATAATTACATAAAGTTAAACATCATAAGTAGAATACTTTGTTCTTACCTCATTTAATTTCTCATTTAAACATTGAATTAGATTTCCTTCTTTACTAGACATTGTATCAATTCCAACAAATGAAGCATCACAATTAGCCTCAACCACTTTGCTAAAATTCAATAATGCTAAAATTGGTCTTTCTGTAATAATATTATTCAAATTTTCAAAATTTTATATGGATACTATAGTCCATGCAAATTCTTTCCCTCTCATGCAATCTTTTATTGATACCACAATAATACTAAAATTTTTATTAACTTTTTTGTCAAAAAATATTAAACCATGGAATCTTTTTACCTCAATAATGCTTCTTGAAATATGCCACTCAACAATTTCCTTTATCTTCTCTTCATCCATTTTCACACCTTATTTTGAAACAAAAATTCCCAAAAATACCAAACTATTCTGCATAAACTTCCACTTATTCAATTTACATAAAACTTAACCTATCTTAACAAATCCAGTACCATTCTCAAATGTTGTAAGTTTTCTTATTTAGTCTTATTAAATATCAAAATATCATCAAAATAGAAAACCACAAACTTATCAATATATTTTCATAGCACTGTATTCATCACCCTCATAAATCTGCTAGGTGTATTTGATAATCTGAATGACATCACCATCCACTCATATAAGCCATCCCTAGTCTTGAATGTTGTTTTCCACTCATTTGTTTCATGAGTTAGAATATGATAATAACCACTCCATAGATCAATCTTGGTAAAATATTTTAATCCTATAAGCACATCCATCATATCATCTAAATAAGGTATAGTTAATCTATATTTGATGGTAATTTTAATGATTACTCTACTATTCACACACATTCTCCATCATCCATCCCTATTTGGAGTTAGCAACATTAGTGTTTCATATGGAATCATTCTCTTCATTATCACCTTCCTTTTTAGCAATTCAATAATCTATTTATTTAATTCCGCATCTTCTATTAGACACATCCTATAAGACGCTTGATTAGGTAGAGTTGATCTTGGAATCAAGTCAATGTGATTTTACATATCTCTCTTTAGTGGTAAACCATTTGGTAACTCATCAGGCATAACATATGCATATTCTTTCAAAACTCTTGCTAATTTTGTTAGTTTTGGCACTATTTATGTTTCTTCATTCTTTATTATTAAGGCATAACAACCTACTACCTTCATCTCTTGGATAAAGTCTTTAGTAGAGAGCATGCTTTCTATCTTCTCTTCCTCTATAAGAGTTAACAAAACTAACTTTGTACCACCTTTCCAAAAAGTGTATGTGTTATTTCATCCATCATGAAATACTTTCCTATCATATTTTCATGGTGTCCCTAAAACATGACATGCATCCGTTGAAATTACATCACACCATATTTTATCATTATAAGTTTTTCCTATAGAAAACTTCATTAATAACCTTTTATCTAGTGTAACCTCATTACTTTTCTTAAACCATGAAATTAGATAAGGATTAGGATGCTTTTCACATTGCAAATTTAGTCTATCTATCATTTCTTTAAAAACCATATTTTCACAACTACTACAATCTATAATTACTTTGCATAACTTTCTACTAGAGGTACTTCTTGTTCAAAATATGTTTGATCACATCCATACATCACCACCTTTTTTATTATACACTTGTTCCTTATTTGAAGTGATCATGGTTATTCTCATCATGAAATTGTATCCAACACTTGCTAGTGAAACTTTAGTATTTTTCTCTTCTATTTCAACCTCAACTAGATTTAATGTTGGGAGATCTTCTTGTCTCATTTCTTAATCTTGATAGTTTGGACTCTCAAGTGCTCTATGCCCTTCTTCTCCACATATATAATAGACATAAGATCTATGTCTATTTATAAACCATCCTTTAGAAATACCATAACCTCATCCTCAATGAAATCCTCATCCTTTTTGTTGGTATTGAAACCCTTACCTATTATTATCTTGCCTTTCTACACCACATGATGATTCACCTCTATTGGTATTAGACTAAAATATAGTATTATTAAACACACCTCATCACATATATTGAAGGGATCCACCTCTTCTTTTACCAAGAGATATTCTTCAAAAATTCTATATATTTTATTTTTTTCTACCTTCAAAATTAACTAATAAGTCTCCTCCATGTAAAGTATTATATGCATGTTTAATTCATCTTGAATAAAAAATTTCAAGTCATTTACATAAATTTAAGTCATTTTATATTATGTTTCATCATGCTCCACTCATATGAAAGTTATAAAATTCATCTATATACTCTTGTATACTATAATGTTTTTGCCTCAAATTATAAAATGTTATGTATAGGGTTTGTGCATAATCCATTCGAAGAAATTTCTCACTCAGCATCTTCTCCATATTTTTCCATGTATTAATCATCTCTTTACCTTTCCTCTATCTTTATTTCTATAGGTGATCCCACAAAATCATTGCATGACCTTTAAATATTTTGGATACAAAATTTGCCTTCTTGTCTTCTCTCATAGTCTTCCACTCATAGAACTTTTCCATGTTATTCATCCAATCCATCAACTCCTCCAGTTTTAAACCACCTAAATAATCTTGAACATCAACCTTGATTCCTTAATTCTCTCTTTCCAAATCCTAAACCATCCTCTCTTCTATCAATGGTGGCTGCTCTTGTTGTTCTTCTTCTTGTCAAACTTCTTCATCATGATCTATGTCTTTCTCATCACCACCTTATCTTCCTTGGTTATTAGTGATAGCCTTGATTAGTTATAGAACCTAAATTTATAGCTCTTGTATAGTCTGGATCTTATTCACAATACCTCCTCATCCTCTCACCATGTCTTTCTCCTCTAAGATTTGAACTTGCTCTAATACCAAATAATGAACCTAAAAACTATGAAGACAATAAAATTACTAATAGGCCAAGATCTAAAATAATAAATCAAAATTAATTTGTATTAAATGACTTGAAATAATTAAAAACCCAACCCATGCTTAAATAAGCCTAAACTCAAAATTAGATTTTACATGCAAAATTTGAAAAAAAAAACTAAAACTTAAAAATAGCCTATTTTTAGGAGCTACTATTTATAGTAGGTTCACATACAAGTGTGTGTAGATCTAAAAATCTCTAAAAATATCCTAAACACTATTATTAGACTATGGGATGAAATTCAACTGAAGTTAATGTCTAGTTCAAAAACTATACAATTTATAAAAATAGAAAAAACCCAAAAAAATAATTAAATCACCATTATAGACATTTAGATGACCACATGTGGCCTCCAAAAAAATCAAAAAAACTACTAGGTAGGTTAAACTAGATAGATAGAAACCAAATTTTTGATATGGTAATTTTGGTATGTGGAAGACCTCAAACAAAATTAAGGATCAAAAGTTATGGCCTCTGAATGGTTACCCTATTTTTTCTACATCAAAAATCTAGGACCATGTCTAACCAACCCTTTCACACTCATCACGTTTTTATGAGCCTACTAAAATTCTCTAAAGAATTTCTGCCTCTCCAAACATGACAACGTGAGATCATTATCCAAAATAGAACCTCTGTAATCTAGCTAAGGGATCTAAGGTTGAACCTTACTACCAACAGAGGGGATACACATAACAAATCTAAGCATTGATGATCTCTTAGTCTACCTGTAAGTTATAGAATTAAAAATTAAAAAAAAAAAAAAAAAAAAACACTATTTTCGTTAAAATAAAATATCACAAGATACACTGAAGGGAAACCAAAGAGGTGTCAACCATTTCAAGTCCCTTTTACTCAAATAAAAATATGCCAATAATAATAACCTCATTCAAACACACCCCTCATCAACATATCACCAAACTTACATAAGAACTATGTGATGTCAAATATCTCATGATGTAGTTGACCCTAAAAAATTCAAATTTGAATACATATCTTTTTGTAATATTGATCAAATGGAAGTAGAACATACCTATGTTAAAGAAGTTCCAGCCTAAATATCTTCTTGAAGTAATAATCTTCCAGCTAAAAATAAACCATCCAAGAAGTACATTGGCAAAAAGAAAATTTAAGCAGAGCAAACTGTCCAAAGTTAGTAAAGTACAAGAATTCAAAAAATATATCTATACTTGAATCCAAAATAGAAACCCTCTTTTAATCTTGAGGATGTTGGATGCCTCTCCATGATTTAGGATCGCTAACCTAGTGAATTGATAGTTCCCAAAAGAGTCCCCCTTCCATAGACGTCTAACATAAATTATTCATGTTGATAATCATAGTCTCTTGAGCATAGGGGATAAAGATCTATTTCCATATTAACTAATTTATGTGTCCATCAACACCAGGTCTTTTAGTATTTTATTCTTTCTCCTAATTTTTTAAGTCTGATAGAATTCTAACCTCATCCACTAAGGAATTAGTTGAAGACAAATATTTAATCAACTTTCCTTCACAAGACTTTAGAGGCTCAACCAGGGATAGAACTTTTTATTTTCTAATAGATTTTTTATCGTTCTACTCATCATGAGACTCCCCTACTATTGGTATGAAATGCATTTATATATTTTTATGTGTATATTTTTGGACCAGGGTTTTAATGATTTTAACTAATTATTTAATTTGAAATAAATAGTATTTAAATTAATATTAGAGTAATACTGAGGGTGTGATAAATTAATATCAAAGCATATAAGATTAGCAGTGAAAAGCTCATGAAAAAAAGTATGAAAAACGACACATGTCACTATGTGAACATTTAATCTTCCCACATTCAAATAATACTTGAAATATTTGTAGTGCTAACTTTTTTAATGCTTGATTGGATAGAGAGAGCATATTTATTATTATAAAATGCAACAATGAATTATGTTTTAAAGGCCCTTGGAAGGATTCTCCTTAACCTATAAAAACCATTGTTAATCATTTTTGTAGAAATATTTGAGATTCACAATGATATTTGGAAGAATTGTGCATAAACAATAGTTTAAAAATTTAATTTTTTATCATTTTCCTGGATAATATTTAGAATGAAAATTTTAGTTCGATAAGGCCATACATTTCTATGAATAAATACATGTCAAATGAATAAAATGAATCTAATTTCATATTGAAAATATTATTTAATAGAAAGATAAATCTAAAAGAAATAACCTTGTCACCCAGATCTGATAGTTTTATACTTGAGACATTTTTATTCTGTCTTCCCGATTTTTAAAATTAAATTAAAATGTCATTTTAGTAAAGGATTTGAATGAAATATCTATGTGATATGAAACTAAATATTTTTAAAGATATATATAATACTCAGGATAATATAAGTGTGAGATTCACATATTATTGCATCCTTAAGAAAGAGACATATTCATCCAAAATTGACTCATAGGGAAGATTTGACTACTATTTAGCTATAGTCAATATTTCCAAGTATAATTATTTGAGAGAAAATTTACTGCACCTACACAAATAAAATATAGAATGAGAAAGACAATTTCAGATATGTTTTATAAAAAAACATTTAGTGATAGATGAGTATGAATGAAAACTAATTTAGATGCAATTATAATTTAACCTCATGCATGGTGGTTAGGATTAATAGATTGATACTGTAGCATAGTAATAAATTTTCTTATAGTTAATTATAATGGGTAGAATTAATAAATAAATTTAATATTTAGATCAAGATAAAACCATATTTAATTAGTGTGGAATTTAAGTTGGGAAAAAATAGACACCCATGTCTTCCTTATGGTAGATGTCAAAAATCAACAAAGGAACAAAAAAGTAGAAAGCAAAAGTAGCTAAACCCAAAAACCCAATATAACATAGGAAGCCAATCAGATAAAATTAAAGAAATAGAAACCCATTGGGGTCCAAAAATGCACTCAGAACCACCAAAGTAATAATAAAAGTTGGGAGGGTTTGAAAAGGGACCAAGACACTACAAAGAAAAGGCATTACATTCTAAATTATAGTTATATATTTTGGTTGGACCACAAAACCAAAAAAAAGAAAAGGCATTACATTCCAAATTATAGTTGGATATTTTGGTTGGACCCCAAAACCAAAAAAAACTGGTGATTGACTTAAAATGGGACTAACATGGACATAAAAATATCCCCAGTTCTGAAAAACATTAAAACTTATAGAGGGTTCATATATCCTGATCTCTGTCTAAATATTAGAGTAGGGATATTCATCCCACAGGTAAGACTAGGATCTCGAAGGAGACACATAAACATATTAGAGGCTATAGGATTTGAACTAGGTCCCATCAACTAGGGAAGACTACTTTTAGATTGGTGAATTCACCAACCTAGGCTAACAAAGAGGGAGATCCAAGTCTCCACAATCCAATTTTGATAGGATCGAGAACTAGGAAAGAATTCTAAGAGGAATATGCTAAACATTCAAAAGTGACAAAAGGATTCTTCAGTAAATCAACATAAAATATTAGAGAAATATTCCTCATGGAATCCATGAAACCAATATAATAAGGATTCCTTTAGGAATCCATAAGATAGCTAGGAGGATTCCCTAGTTAATCCACAAAACTTCTAAATAGAGATTGTATAGCACTGCACTCAACCATTTTCAACCTAGTCATTCTACAACCTCTGAGATCAAGACTCCAATGGTTACTAGTTCTAACCAACTATCCCAATCTCCAACAAAGACCCATAAAAACCCCAACAAATATATTTCCCAACTATTGAAATAGTGTATATCCCTTAAGTGGGTCAATCCTTAAAGGGGGATACAATTATCAAAAAGCAAAAAAAAATGGAATAAGAATAAAACCCACCATTGAGTCCCACAATTACTACCACTAAAATAATTATCCATGGAAGAAGACTTGGAACCTAGGAATTAGTTATGTTCATCAAGCCAATGAGAATCTAATCAAAACCATGTCATTCATGAAGAGCCTCTAGCAACCAAACTTGTAAACCTTCAAAATAAGATTGAGAGGTGGTCAGTTTCATTGCACTAGCCACCAAATCATAACCCCAAAATTTATAATATTTATCTCACCATCTTGATCTTGAGAAGATATCCTTCAAAAGACTAATAAATGTATATCCCAACTCCTAAAACAAGGTATACTAGCCCATTAACCAATAAATATTTTCCTTGATGATGACTTCTTGCAAGATTTGAGCTTTTTCTTACTTGTTTTTTTTTAATTAACTTACCATTGCTTAGATTTATAGAGTAAACTATAAATTTTATTATAGATAGTGCTATGGAAATATTCATAACCTAATATAAAATAATTATCTAAGATAGAAATTGAAAATAAATTGTCATGTTGTGTAAAAAGAATGGATTCACATATAACAAAATGTTATATTTATGTTATATTCTATTTACATATTGAAAGCATATAAAATATTAATCTGTTGGAAATTTGAGTGCTCTCAATTGAACTCATACATTTGAAATAAAATTTATATAATCAAAGTAAGCAATAAAATTGAATTTTGTTAGTTAACATGGTTGTTGTTGTCTAACATTGATATTGCTTCATCTGAACGTGTTCTAGAATGAGTAAATTTGTTTTCATAATATCAATTTAAATACTATGTGGAATATATTTATATTTATGTCACTTTTATGTGGACACCAACACATATATTTATTTAGTGTTTGGACAACCCAACTAAATCTAATTGTCGATAGTAATTGTGGCTTGAATGTTTAAATTTATTTACTTCAACTTGATGAATATATCTTCACTGTTGTGATGTTAAATGATATGGTTATTATATTAATTATGTGATATGTTTTATATATGATTGAGGAATATATATTTATTTGTGATCTCTTATTCTTCTATAATCATCATGAACTTGGGAGAAAAATTGTATGCCAACATGTACTTAAATTTAAAATGCATCTCTCTATGAATGATTACTCATTTATATACCTGATTATGTGAAGTGTTTCTATAGATATAATTCCTCTTATAGAGATGCATAATTTTTGTGCTCCATTTTGTCCTCGTGTACTCATTTATGCATGCATAGAGGAAAAAGGAAGAAAGAGAAGTGAAGTTACTAAAATCATGGTTTGTAATCACAACATGATAGTGTGCCTATTATTTACTTCAAGTTCAGTGGTCAGCAATTCAGTTGTATAGAGGACTTTTATGCCACTAAAAAAATTTATGTGTTCTAGTGTTTGATTTTAATATGGGTAGAGAAGCTAGGTAACTTTCACTAATATAGGAGGGGGACAATTATACTATAAAAATTGAAAGTATTATGTTGTGATTTTTTATTGTCTATTTCACAATTGATTTTGTTTGTGTCTATGATGCAAAAAATCAGTTTATATTTTTGGAGGCCGTAACTTTTGATCTATAGTTTCATTGGATCTTTCCTTTGCATTAAAATTATTATCTCAAAAAATTCAGAACAATCATAATTTTATTTGGTTATGGACACCTTTTGTATTTTTCAGAGGTCATATGTGACTATTTGAGGGTTTAAAAATGAATTTTAGTATTTTTTGGTATTTTTTTCTATTTTTAAAAATGATATATTTTTTAGAATCAAATATGAACATCAATTAAATTTTTTCCAATAAGTTAGTTTTTGTACTTAGAATATTTTTGAATATTTTTAGAGCTACATGTGCTTGAATACAAAACCTAACAAAATTAACAAGTCAATTTTTTTATTTTATAAAGCTTAAAATTTTACATGTCAAATCCAAATCTGATTTAAAGTTTATTTATGCATGGTTTGTTATTATTTTTTTAACTCAATATGATCAATACATAATTTCTTTTGAATTATTATTTATATTAAATATTTTTGCCTTGTTATTATTCAGGTTCATTACTATACTTCTATTTATGGTGTTGATGTATAAAAAATAGGCTAACCTTACAGAGGCCATAAATTTTGACTCGTAACTCCATTTGAACTCTTCTTTGTGCCAAAATAACCGTATCAAAATTTTTGATTCTATCCTAAGATATTATATCTACTTATATTTTATTTCAATATTTTTGGATGCCAAACGTGATCATCTAAGGATCTGAAATTAATGTTTAACAATTTTTTTGAGAATTTTCTATTTTTAGTATCAAAATTCAACATCAATTAATTTTTTTGCCATTGTCTAATTTTAGTATTTATATTATTTAAGTAAATTTTTAGAGCCATGCATGCTTTCATGCAAAAATTACTATAAACAGTGGCTATTAAAAATAGATTTTTTTTTAGATTTTAGATTTTTTTAATTTTTTCATGTCAACTCTATATTCTGAGTTGAGTCTTATTTAAGCATGGTTTCAGTTTGTAAATATTTCAATAAATTAATATGAATCAATTTTGAGTATTGTTTCAAGATCTTGGCCTATTGGTAATTTTCTTATTCTTGATAGTTTTTGGTTTCATTAACCAGTATCAGAGCAAGTTTGAATCTTAGAGGAGTAAATAATCATGAGAGAATGAGGATGTGTTACATAGATGAAACAAACTATACAAGAGTTGTAATGTTAATTTCAATAATTAATAGAGGTTATCACTAATCAATAGAGAAGACAAGGTGGTGATAAGAAAGATAGAGATTGTGATGAAAAAGTTCAGTAAGAAGAAGAATAGAAAGAGAAGCCACCATCAATGGAAGAGAAGTTGGTTCAAGATTTATAAGGAAGGAATAAAGGAATGAAGGTTCATGTTACAAATTATGGAGGTAGTCTAAAACTAGAGGAGTTGATAGATTGGATGAATAGCATGGAAAAAAAATTTGGGTGGAAGACTTGGATAGAAGACTGGAATGTAAAGTTTGCATGCACAAAATTAAAAAGTCATGCAATGATTTGGTGGGATCACCTGTAGAAAGAGAGATAGGGAAAATTTAAAGAGGAGATTAATTCATGTAAAAATATGGAGAGTAAGCTGAGGGAGATATTTCTTTCTATGGATTATGCATAAACCCTATATAGGTGATTTTAGAATTTGAGCCAAAAAGATAATAGTATACAAGAGTATACAGATGAATTTTATAATCTTTATATAAGAGTGAATCATGATGAAATATAAGATAAGATGGCTGCAAGGTATTTAAATGGTTTGAATTTTTTTTCAAGATGAATTAAGAATGCATAGAATACTTAACATGGAGGAAGCTTATCAATTAACATTGAAGGAAAAAGAAAAAAATAGACAAAATTTTAGAAGGACATCTATTGGTCTAAAAAGAGGTAGATACCCTCCAATAAGGGGACAAGGCGGGTTTAATACTAGTAGAGGTGTATTTGATGCCAATAAAGGTGAATCCTCACATGATTTAAAAAGGCAAGATTATAATAAGCTAGGGTTTCAATACCAACAAGGAGGAAGAAGATTTCAGAGAGGACAAGGTTATAGAGGTGCTAGAGGATGGTTTCTAAATAAACATATATCTTATGTCTATTATAGATGTGTAGAACAAGGTCAAAAAGTGTTTCAGTGTCCACACTATCAAGATCAAAAAGGACGCAAGAAGATCATCCAAGAGTAAATCTAGTTGAGGCTAAAATAGAAAAAACAATTACTAAAATTGCACTAGATAATGTTAGAGAGAATATCATGATGTTAAGAATGATGATCACTCCAAAGAGAGATCAAGTGAAAAATAAAGAAGGTGGTGATACATGGTTACGATCAATTTTTTTTTAAACAAGATGTACTTCTGGTAGAAAGGTATGTAAAGTAATTATATATGGTGGTAGTTGTGAAAATATGGTTTCTAAAGAAATGATTGAAAAACTAAATCTACAATGTGAAAAGCATCCTAACCCTTATCATATTTTATGTTTTAAGAAAGTGAATAAGGTTAATGTAGATAAATGGTTCTTAATGAAGTTTTATATAGGAAATACTTATAATGATGAAATATGGTGTGATGTTACTTTAATGGATGTATGTCATGTGTTATTAGGGACATTGTGGAAATATGACAAAAAATTAGTTCATGATGGAGAAAAGAACACATACACTTTCTGGAAAGGTGGTGCAAAGTTAATTTTGTTACCTTTTAAAGAGGAAGGTAAGAAAAAAGGCATGCTCTATACTAAAGAATTTAACCAAGATACGAAGGTAACACATTGTTGTTAAGAATTAGTAGTAAAGAATGAAGAAAAAAATGAAGCCAATACCAATAGAATCAACAAGAGTGTTAAAAAAATATGCAGATGTTATGGGTGATGAGTTACCAGATGGTTTACCACCATAAAGAGATATTTAACATCACATTGATTTGATTCTAGGATCATCTCTACCTAATCAAGTAGCTTATAGGATGAGTCCAATAGAACATGCGAAACTAGATAAATAGGTTACTAAGTTGCTAAGGAAGAAGGTGATAAGGGAGAGTATGAGTCCATGTACAACACTAGTGTTCCTAACTCTAGAAAAAGGTAGAGGATGGAGAATCTATGTGGATAGTAGAGTAATTAATAAAATTATAGTAAAGTATAAGTTTCTTATAGCTCTTTTAGATGATATGATTTATGTGCTTGTAGGAGCAAAATATTTTACCAAGATTGATCTAAGAAGTGGTTACTATTAGATTTGAATTCTTGAAAGAGAGGAGTGAAAAACTACATTTAAGACTAGGTATGGCTTATATGAGTGGATGGTGATGCCACTCAGATTATCTAATGCACCTAGCACATTTATGAGGGTGATGAATACAATGCTATGAGATTATATTGATAAGTTTGTGGTTATTTAATTTGATGATATTTTGATATTTAGTAAGACTAAAGAAGAACACTTATAGCATTTGATAATGGTAATGGATTTGTTATGATAAAATAAGTTTAGTCTTTTCAAGATTTTTAGTTTCAGTAGATGGTGTGGAAATTGATGAAGAAAAGATAAAGGCAATTGTTGAGTGGTCCATTTCAAGAAGCATTATATAGGTAAGAAGTTTTCATGGTTTAGCAAATTTTTATAGAAAAATTATTTAAACATTTAGTAGTATTGTGGCACCAATAACAGATTGCATGAGAGGGAATGAATTTGCATGGACTATAGTAGTAACAAATGTTTTTGAAATTTTAAAGAAGAAGATTATAAAAAGATTAATTTTAGGATTACCAAATTTTAACAAAGTGTTTGAGGCTGATTGTGATGCTTTATTTGTGAGAATTGGTGATGTGTTGAGTCAAGAAGGAAAGCCAATAGAATATTTTAGTAATAAATTGAATGAGGTAAGGAAAAGGTATTCTACATATGATTTTGATCTTTATGTAATTATACAAGCATTAAGACATTGGAGGTATTACCTAGTGCCTAAGGAGTTTATCCTATTTATAGATCATGAGGCATTGACATATGTGAATACATGAAAGAAGTTGAATAGTAGGCATGTAAAGTGGGTTTATTTCTTCCAAAAATATACTTTTATGTTGAAACATAAATTAAGAAAAAAAATTAGATAGCTAATGCATTGAGCAAGAGGGTATCATTATTAACTACTATGGTGAGTGAAGTAGTTAGACTTGAAGCTATTAGATAATTGTATGATACTAATCCATATTTTAGCAAGGTAGTTGAGAAGTGTAGGAATTCATTAATAGGGGGGATACATACAATTCATGATGAGTATCTTACACAAGAAGATTATTATTTCAAAGGGAAACAATTATGCATTCCAATTGGGTCTCTATGAGATAATATAATAATATAATTACATAATGGTATTTTGGCTAGACATTTTGGTAAGATGAAGACAATAACTTTGGTGGAAGAAAAGTATTTTTTGCCAAAGATGAAGAGGGATGTGACACATTATATTTCAAGGTGCAGAATATGTAAGGTGGCTAAAGGACATGGAAAAAATAGTGGACTATACATGCCATTACCATTTCTAAGAGGGCCATGGACAAATTTGAGTATCGATTTTGTGTTGGGATCTACAAACACACATAGAGATAACAATTCAAATTTTTGTTGTTGTATAATTTTTTTAAAAAATGGTTCATTTCATTGCATGTAAGAAAACCAATGATGCCACTATAGTTGTGAACTTATTTTTTAAGGATATTTTTAGATTGCATTATGTTCCAAAAACTATTAATTCATATAGGGAAATAAAATTTTGGAGTCAATTTTGGAGGACATTTTAGAAGAAGATGGGTACTAAGCTACAATTTATTAGTGTATATCACCCAGTTATAGATAGATAGACAAAAGTTGTGAATAGGATCTTGTGAAATTTATTGAGATGCATAGTGGGAGAGAAGCCAAAGCAATGGGACTTGGATTTACCATAAGCTATGTTTTCATATAACATTTTAGTGAATATATCAATAGGAAATTACCCTTTTCACATAGTTTATGGGAAAAATCCTATGGGTATTTTAGATTTGCTACAATTGTCAATTGCAGATCAAATTACTGATTATGTAGAAGCATTTGCAAACCATATACAATAGTTGCATGAAAGAGAATGAATAAATTTGTTGGAAAGTAATGAGAAATATAAAATAGTATTGGATGTCAGAAGAAGATCCAAGGTATTTGAAGAAGGAGAGTTGGTAATGGTCTACATGAAGATTGCAGTAAGAATACAACACTTAGATTACAGAATGGGCGCTGAAGAAGATTGACAAGGAAAAATGGTAGTAGTACACTAAGGGAAACTTAGAGGATAATAATGCAAAAAAAATAGGACAACCTTTTAGAGGCCATAACTTTTGACTCGTAACTCTATTTGAAATTTTTGACATGCCAAAATAACCATATCAAAATTTATGATTATGGCGTCAGCCATTTTATCCATTTAATTTGATTTCTATATTTTTTAAGGCCAAATTTGACCATCTAAGGGTCTGAAATTAGCGTTTAATGATTTTTTTGAGAATCTTCTATTTTTAGAAAATACATTTTTAGAACTAGAATTCAACTTCAGTTGAATTTTTTCTCATAGGCTAATTTTAGTATTTAGGTTATTTCAATAAGTTTTTATATTTGTATATGATTGCATATGAAAGTTGATTATTCTAATTTTTCTCAGTTTTTGTCGATGTTGTCTTTATGATGGTTTGATTGCTATAATTTCCTATGGATGATGGATGTTTATTATATAATTTTTAGTAACTGATGGGTAGTAATAATTTTTTTGAAAGCTTTTACATTGGTTAACAAACTATTTTGGCCAATGATAATTAACTATTTCATACAGTTCTTTTACTTTTACAAAGTGAATGATTATTTTATAATTTCCTCAGTTAATTTTAAATAGTTATTAAACCCTGTGGTTTCTACCCACTGATATTTTAGGAAATCTATATGGATGAACCAAAAATTAGGGAAATCTATGGTGATATCCATAACATTAACATTTTAGTTTACATGTAGAAGGTACTACAATGGATAACTACTATGATAGGTATACCATTTATAACATGTTTTAGTTTCCATCTGTAGCTTCTAAAATGGAAATTAAAAACTCGATGCATTAGCTGCCTATACCACCTACTTCTATCATGTGATCGATGTTGCACAATTTCTTGTTTTGGTATTGTTGTGATCTGCTCTATTCATAAACATTTAAAAATATAGAAATTATTACTACTTTCCCCACTACATCCTATGAATAATGATTATGATTAACTATAATTTCTTAATATTTATGGGATGGTGGTGAAGAATTTATGAAGCCAATACTGATGGAGGTAGTGACAATAGTTGGGGATAGAAAAATTATAGGGAATAAACCCTCCTATGTTATGGTAGTCTATATATTTGGCTGGGTAAAACCTTTAGCCCCTACCAAACCAAAAAAAACTATAATTTTTATGAGAAGGAAATTAAGGTCATCCTTTTTAAGGAAGAATTTATTTCTTCAAATGCAATTATTTGTAAATTTATTGGTTTTTGAACCACATTTTGTGAACTCTATTAGGATTAGGGTTTTAAACCCATTTAGCTCCATTTTAGATGGTGTCTAAATCAATAGAGAAGACAATGGATACTCTAATAAAGTTTTGGCTAGAAACTTTGAAGGCAGGGAAGGATGCTCATGCAGAAGATGAATCTAAGCAAAGATTGGTAGCAATAATATAGGAAACTAAGCAAACATGTGAGCACTTGTCATAGTGGAAAATGACTCTCAATTATACTAACCTGAGCATAACTAACCTCTTGGAATCTCATAAGTCATTATACCCCCTAGAAGAGTTGTGAATGTCGAAGCAAACTAAAAGGGGAAGAATGGATATAATACATGCCTTAAGATGGAAGCATTTAATACTATAGGCCATGATATGATGTTGTGGTAGTCTATATATTAGGCTTGGTTAAACTTTTAGCCCTTACTAAATCATAGCAAGCTATCATTTTTTATGAAAAGGTGTTGAAATTCATCCTTGGTAAGGAAGAATTTATTTCTTTAAATGCAATGATTTGTAAATTTATTGGTTTTTGAATTGAATTTTTTTTTCAAAAATTCTTAAATTTCAATAAAAAATTTGAACGATATTTTAGATTTTTTTCGTCTAGACTATGAGCTGCGATAAGGAGGTGACCCAAACTTGAGTGAATGTCATCTTTATCTTCTTTTCATTCAACATTCTTTCACTTCCACCTCTACCACAAAGGGGACTTGAAGTTAAGATAGGACTGTAAATATACTATTTTAACATCTAAGTTTACTCCATGTGTCTACATTTACATCCTATTAATCATAAAATTTCATCGTGTTTGATAAAAACCCATCAAAATATGGCATACCCTTACTTAATCTCAAAGATTGAAACACTCACACAAGGTGTAGAAAGAGAACATAAAGAACCCTATTGATATAGAGATAATTATGAATACATCTAAAATGAAATATAACTCAAACCATAACAATCTAAAATTCCTCTATATTCATTCAGTATTATTTTATTAAATTGTACATATTCTATGTATGTAACACCCATTACAAAAATCATCTTATAATTATAATCTATATAAAATAAATGACATGTACATAGTCCTTTAATAGACATATGTTACTATAAACCCTTATCTTGATCTCCAATTTGTTTTTCACATAAAAGACATGTAACCAATCAAAGATATAAGAAGTGTAAAATGAGAGGGATAGGGTCATAGTTATAGGTTTCAAATCCTTCTAAAATCATACAAGATAATAATTAATTAGATATGAAATATAAATAATAAAATTTTCTTACACATATTCCTATAAATTGCTTTTGGGTTTGTATCTCTCTTTGCATTTTCCCTAGATAACCTTTTTCTCTATTTCAATCCTAACCCATGTACTTAATTTTTTTTTTGGTGCTTGATATATGTAAGATAATTTTTTTTTAATGATCCATGTTTATGTTTATTTATAGCATATCATTATCTTCCTAAAAATGTGCTTTCTTTATATTACAAAATGCATGTATTCCTTCATGTGCATCGGTCATCCCTTGGGAATCATCCTTTAAAATACATTGAAAGATATCCTATTATGAAATAATTATAATGATCACTCTTTTAAACTTATCATTATTGTAGGTTGGATTTAGTATCCAAAATTGATGTTCAATAGAAATCCTCAACCTTAGATAACATTGTCTCATTCTTTGATTCAAAAGTAATTTATTCCTAGTTAACTAATGATGAGCCTTATTATGTTTACATCACTTCTTGAGCATCTTTAGGTTATCATTTTTTTATTAACCAATTTGTTTCTTTTAACTTTATTTCTTTTCACCCCCTTGCTACTATTGATCAACCTAGTTTTCCTAATAATCTAACACATTTAATATCTCTAAATTATTTTGTAATTGTTAATTGAAGACCATTATTTTGTGAATCTCTTTCAAAATTTTCAAATCCACCTTATCCTAAATAAAATATTTGACCAATTCCAACAAAATCTCTTCTGATACTTAATGCTTAAGGATCATTATTTTATAAAGCTCTTTCAAAATTCTCAACTCTACCTTATCCTTAATTAAATCTTTGACCACTTTCAGTGCAATCTCTTCCCACACCATCATGTACCTCACCTCCATCTACCCACCTTACACAATATAAAATAAACTTAAGAAAAATAATATAAATTTAAATTATTATTTTAAGTAGAAATGAAATTAAAATATATTTATAAAAATAACATAACTTCATAAAAATGTATTACGTTATATTTTTTCATAACTAATATTACAATACATAATGTGTATAAATAGCTATATATATATATATTAGTTTCATAAATACATTATATCTTACCTACTAAAAGATATTACAAAAAAAAGTTATTAAAAAGTGTAAAATTAAAATATGTGGTATACAAAATTATATTATATAATAACTAAATTATAAAATTAATTACATTTCTTATTTTTAATTACTTTTATTCAAACAATGTTTAATTGAAATGGTTTTTTTTAATAAACATAAATAAAATATTTAAGCACAATCTCATCTTTCTCATCTATTCTTCTCTATGTAACTATCTTAATATGATCACAACTTTCCAATTGTTTGTTTGTAGATAATTTAGATTCCCTTACTATTGAATTTGGCATCACTCATTTCATGTCATTGATTTTATTTCATAAGAGAGATGTTATTTTTTAATAATTTACTCCATTTGGATTATATTCAAGGAATTAAATATTCCAAGTGAATATTTTTGACATATTTTTTCCAATAATTGTCAGATTCTTGAGACTGTTGCATGTTATTCATCTGGAAAATCTATTATAGACCTGATTTCGATCTATTTTCCATAATACATGTGGTATCAATGTTCTCGTGTATAAAGTATTCATTAATTCTTCATCAAATTCATTAAATTTGATCTGATGAGCTAATTAAAGACAAAAGTGGTCATCATTATATTAGATATCTAAAAGTGAGCTTGTAAGTTTAGAGAAGGGTGGTCATATTTATATGGGATATTTGAACAATAAATTTTCTTCACTTGAGATTCTATTTTTCTATTTATGAATCTTTGATAATGTGTTTGGTACAATAGATTTGACCTCATACAAGTTTTTTATTTAATAAATTTTTAGAATAATGTTTCGAATATAAAGAAGATTTGAATTTGAATTTGGGATATGCTTTGAAATTTTTACAGGTGTGTGGCTCATTTATATTTTAATGATTATTAATCATTTTATGGATATTTTCCTTGAAAAATTGAGATATTATCTCTTATGGGTGAAAATGCTAGCCAAATTTCCCATCTATCTTCATGTAGTATATTATCATTTTTGTGCTTATTTTGAGAGTTGAGTCTAGTGAAATATGGTTCATTGTAATGATTTTGAAGTTAAAATAGTCTCTAAAATAGAGGAGGTGGTCACCTTTATTTAGTGCACCTCTATAAAAAAAAAATTAATGTTTTTGAAGTAATCTGATAAAAACCTTGAAATCTATTTATAAATGTCAAATGTATGAATTTAATTCAAATAAGTGATCAGAAAACCATGCATACTAGTTAGTAACTATTATGCAAGTAGTTTACAATTTTACAAAGGTTATGGTTTTGTTCATTATAACTGTGTGTTTCTTGAATTATGGTTTAAATCGAAACATTGATGAAAGTTAGTGGGGTCTAATAAGGTTGTATTAACTCAATGTTTGTTTTGGGGAAACTTTTAATGGTCCATGAAACATTTAATAGATATCTAAGATAATTAAATAATCAAATTTTTAATTTATATTTATATATTTTTAATGTTATTTTTAATTTTGATATAATTCATGTCTTTTAATTTGATATAAAAATTTAATTTATAAAATATTCGTTAATGTATTTTATGAGTAATTTTTTTTCCATTGCACAACAAATAAAACATATATAAAAGACATATTCTTATCAAATAATGTTGAAATGTATACTTCTAAACTTGTATATATTTATAGGTTTAATGTACAATTATTTCTTCAACAAAATTTACATTACATTGATATTTTTGATGGTTAGAATGTATATGTTGCACAACAAAAAATATCCAATAATGGGCATACTTTTGCCAACATGTTTCAAAATATATACTTGCATCCATGTATATATTTATCATACAATGAGTACTTCAAAAAAATTAAATTTCATTCATGTTTTAAAGTGGTGAAACTGTTTCCATAGTACAAAAATAATAAATTATATAATGGATAAACTATTACCCATGAACATTAACCCTATACTTTCATAGATTAATAATATAATGAGAGATTCAATAAACATTTTCTACTTGAACAACATAGTCATACATGTAAACATTTTAATGAACACATTGTTAAAGAAAATAAATATTGTTAAGGTTTTATTAAAAAAAACATATATGTGTAATGATATGTTATGCATGAACCTTTTTGTGGAGATATATGTATGAGTTAATAAGAAACCTAAATCTAAATATTTATATAACTTATCACTAAAATAAAATATTCCGTTGCACTCACTTGGAACTAGTAGTTATGTTATTCCATTTAAATTTATACATATGTTTGTGCTTGTTGGATATATTTATGGTTCATGTTTATAACAATCATACATATTTTTCTAAAACTCATACATAATATTTTCTATAAGTAAGAAAGAAATTTTTGTAAAGAATCATTTTTAGAGTGTTATGTATAATATATATCACAATCATTTTTTGTTCATAGATGTCATATCATAAAATATGTTATGAATCTACACTTGTAATAAAAAAACTGCACTGTAATGAAACTTACTAGAAATTGAAAAGTAAATACTTTTATAAATATATTAATTAACTAGAATATTCCTTCAAAGTGACATGGAACTTGTTTATGTCTTATATCAACACATATGCCAATATGTTTTTGTTTTTTTTACATAGTTCAGATTCATGTATATAACACCCACATAATATCTATAAAATCATTTCCATGTTTTTTCCATCGCTTAAACAAACATTATTGGTGTGGTTTAATATATTTTCTTTGATAAATTTGTATTAAAAAACCAATTATAAGTTAAACCAATACTATTATTCAATCATTTTTTTGATTCAACTATATTTAGTGACCTAAATCAGTGAATACCAAACATGGGTCTAATAGAGAAAAAATACGAGGCTCAAAATGATAATCAGGGGTAATATAAATTAAAACCAATAAGCATTTATCAAGTTATTAAGAATATAAAAAATCATAAATGACCTAAAGCCATAATATAATAAATAAACACTACAATAATATCGCATGGATGATGTCTCAAAAACCATATTTGTTTGAGATACATTGGTTTTAATGGTATGTAATCACATAATAATAAATAAGCCTTCATAGAGTTGAGATAAAATGTTCCAATGGAGTAAAACCCCATATTACACTAGTGTTGGGTCTTTATATACCTCTTTAATCACTTAAATAGGGATGAATATGCTATGTTTAAAATAGTCATGGTTTTGATGGATATGAACGTACTTAAAAATTTAAAAAAATAGATTGTTACCAGTAAGTTAACCCACCAAAATAAATTAGAAAGGATGGAAACATAATAATAATAATAATAATAATAATAATAATAATAATAATAATAATAATAATAATAATAATAATAATAATAATAATAATAATAGTAATAATAATAATAAATAAAAAATAGGTCATATATTTTAACATTTATCATCTAAGAATAATTAGAAATTAACATTTGTCCCCAATAATCTTTTTCACAAATCATTGAAATAATCCCCCTCATAACACAAAAGGAGGGAAAGAATAAAATTAAAATGTCCAAAATAAGGGTAAATTCAAATAATAATAAAATATATCCTATCAATCTGAAATGGAAAGAGAGTTTGAAAAATTAATTAATTTTAACTTAAGAAAGTTGTAGCAATGTTAGTCACTACTTGGGTTGCACTATGAGTATTCCCAAAATTTTAGTTCCTTCTTCTCAATCTTCCTGGTTACCAAATCTAAGTGGTTGTATAATGTTTTCAACAACAATATCCCTTTTTAACTTCATCTTTATTCCTTTCACATTTAAATAATGTATCATTATTTTCACCTATATTGATAAAGATGAAATGTTCACTTTAATACAAGTGTCAAGTGTCAAGTATGATCCTAATTGGTCATGTAATGTTAGATGTTTTCAAATTCATTGTCACTATGAATCTAATATTTCCATACTTATTATTTGAATCAAATGATACATTAATCGACAATATGAATGTCCCTTACTAATTCATTTCCTTAATAATATGTTATTGATACCTTCATTGGTACTTGTACATTAAAAAAATAAATCACAACACCTCTATGATATGATAAAGGTGAATTTATAATTAAAAAAATAAACAATGTTAATAAAAAAATTCATATTCTATCATGGATAACATCATCTCAAATATAAATAAAATTACGAATCATCATTTTATGTTAATGAGAAAATTTAAGATCACAAAAAAAAGGTGTACACATGCATGATCTCATAACCATACATATTAAAATATTTATGCATTCAAATATGTTTTCACATAATAAATAGTTTCACAATAAGTTTATATCATCAATTTGTATAAAAATGTAAAATCCCTTAATATAACAACAGATTCAAGAAAGATTGACATAGTACATAAAATAAGAATATCAAGGTGGGGCACTACATATTACCTCCTTCAGGGAACTTCATTCTCAAACTTTTATGCAAAATTATTAAGATAAAGATGTTTTCTTTTTATTTTTAAAATAGTTAAACTTGGGCTATATTGATCCCATTGAACTTTCACTTAATCAATCTCTTGATCCCAAAATTTAAGTATTTGTTAGTTGAGAATTCTCATAAAATATTTTTGTAACAAATTATTATCCATATTTAAATAATTGTAATTAAGAATATTAAACTATTCAAGCACATATTTATTTAACACAATAGTATGAAAAGCAACATTCATGTTAGATGTGTTGTTTAGAAATAGAAGTCAATACGTAATAGTGTCAACTTGTTCTAAAATCTCAAATGACACTAAATTTTTTGGTGAAAATTTATGTCCACCACCAATTTATCCTTTACCCTTATATGCTTATACGTGCTAAAATAAAAACCACCAAATTCAAAAATCCTATCAATAATATAAGAATTTATATGCTTTTTTTTGGGGTTAGATCAAGTGACTTATTAGGGATTTATTGCACTTACAAAACCTTTTATTCTATTTATTTTTCCATATCGTGATCAATTAAAACTTGTCTTAAAATTTAAAAAAATGTAATAGAATAATGTATCCAAATAATATCATTATATATGCCTAATTTGATGACTATCATTATTATTGTTATGAACAAGCTTAAAAATCATGAAACCATCAAAACAGGTTGTATTTCTCTATAACAATGTTTTACATTAAATTCAACGCATCAGTTAAAAAAATTATTAATGTAGACAATATTAATATGACTAGATATTATTGTTTAAAATCTCATGATTAACACATTCAGCTATATCCAATACAAAACCCTTAGCTCTACCTTAATCGATCATTATGTGAAGAGGATTTAAATATCTGAGTAAAGTTTTATATTTTTTTGGTTAAGGAGTTACATGGTGTTAGAGGATGGTTTCCAAATAAACATAATTTTATGAGGCTATGAATAAGAATTTTAAAAATATGAGGCTATGATGGTTGTAGAGGATGGTTTCCAAATCAACACAAGTTTTATGTTTGTTACATATGTGAAAAAGAAGGATATAAAGCATTCATGTGTATGCATTAAAAATATCAAGAAAGGATTCAAAAGGATCGTACAAGAGTGAATTCAATTAAAGTTGAGATAGAATAAAAAAAGACTAAAGTTACAATAGTAGATATTAGATAATGTCACATGTTGAGGAGAATAATGATTAATCTAATGAAATAACAAGTACATAATAAATACGGTAGTGATGCATGGCTGAAAATAAATATTTTTTTAATAAGCTATACTCAAGAGGTAATATATATAAAGTAACTATAGATGGTTGTAATTGTGAAAATAAGGTTTCTAAGTACATGATTGAGAAACTAGTTTTACAATGTGAAAAGCATCCTTATGCGATTTCATGGTTTAAAAAATAAAATGAAGTTACAATAGATAAGATGTGCTTAATCAAGTTTTCTATAGGAAAAACATACAAGGATGAAATATGATGTGATATTATATCAATGAATTTGCTTATTAGTACCAGTAAGGTACGATATGTTTCACGTAGTGCATTTACTTTAGTCAACTCATTTTTTCCAAACAATCAACTATTGTTCATCATTATGAATGCCAATCAATTACCAAAGTTTGTGGAAAGGCAGTAATAAAATATTATTTTTCCTAGTTATAGTTAAATGGTGATTAATTTGAAGAGTGGCAACTAATCAAATAAATTTAAATAAATTTATTTTCTTTCTTACCCCTTTTGAAACATTTTAGATTTGATTAATATTTACAGTGGTAGGCTAGAGGATGTGTCTATAGGGGGCAACTATAGATTGAGACTATGACTTTTTATCTTGTGAAATACCCTCCATTACTCTCCATTTAACAAAATACTGTATTTTGCCAAGCCCTCTCTATGGTTGCCTCTTTTGCACCATTTCATTGATCTTTGCCTTCTTCATTGTGTTCAAATAATCTTTGTTATCACCACATCCAAGATTCAAACCTCTTGAAGTAACCATTTCATCAAATAGCATTAAATTTTTTTCCATATCAAATTTCATTATTTTATGTTATTTAACAGAGCTCAAGAGCAACACCACCATCATTCTTTTTATCTCAGCTATTTTAGCTCAAGAGAAACTTCATTCCATTTTAGTCAAGGATTTTAATGGACTTAAAAAGCCCATCTACGCTCTTAACATAATATAGATATGTGTTTATCTCCATGTTTCGACATGAAATATATATAATAGTAGGTTAGTATAATTTATGATCATTTTTAAGGGCTATATTAGGGAATTAAATGGCAGGGTTAAAATCTTTAAAAGGGGCAATATATGACAACATTTAATGTTACTTTGAAAAGTAGTGAAAATCCCCTTTCATCCTTCCAGTTGGCTATTATGAGTTGATATGGTGGAATATTGACAAACACATTTGGTCTTTATTTATTGATCTAATTAATCTCACATTAACCGTAGATGTAGTCTAAAATATGCCTATTTTAGTACAAACCAGGGTGTTTATTTTTAGCTAATTGGCTATTTTTGTCATGGAATTTTCAATATTATTGATTTTGGTTAATTTGAGTGCCTCCAAGAACATCATAAAAATTCACAGGAAAATATTTTGTTTACATTGCTTTTTTTTGCTATTATGTTGCTTTTGCAATCATATTTGGCTAAGAATTCAAATGGTAGGTGCCGAAGTCCAATGAAACCAATTTACCTTTTCCACTATTGTTTAAGGATAGATGAATAATATGTTTCATGGGTTTTCAATCAGGGCAAGGTAATGTGGGCAAGGATTTGGGGTCATTTGATTTATGTGCACAAGAAAAGTAGAGGGATATTAGGGACACTCTATCTCCTAAACAATGGTGTACTCTCATTATCATTATGGCTGCTACTTCTGCCAACTTGATGTTCAAAACATGAAGTTTATAGAGTGGCTTTGATGTATCCACTGGAATAGTTATGGCTAATTTGGCTACATAATCATCACAAAAATGTAGAGAATTGTTAATGTTGGATTCCATTTCAGGGATGATAATGTGGTCGCTAATGTCCACTATAGTTGGCATCTATCTCAGCTTTCCCTTGATATCTTCCTTCTATTAATCACTAGGAAAATACCATTATAATTTTTAAAATAATGGTCTATACATGTAAACATCAAATATTTATATAAATACTTAAACCATGATCTCTTAAAATGATTGTTGATTGTCAATTGATCATGTGTACCCAAAATAAGAAATCTAGTAACTATTTTTTCATTAATTACAATATTGTCAACTTAGTTTTGAAAATAAAGGACAATACAACTTCTAAAATTTGATGTAAACAAGTA
>JARHVA010000292.1:857500-877500 GCA_037957365.1 Torreya grandis | reverse complement strand
GAATCGTGTGCTAAATTTTAATCTATTAGAGAATCCCCTATATAAAAATGTAATCTATGGCGAAGTGAAAAAGAGATAAAATAAATATTATGGCTCAAACATATTAAATGTAAGTAAGTTTCCTATTTAATTTCCTAAGCCCAAAGGATTAAAAGAATTAGAGATTCAAGAGTTTTGGGTTGTAAGCATGTAATTTTGCCGCTCATAAATATGCATATTAGATTTTCTGGAGATACAGTAAAAATGTGATCTAGAGATACAAATTTTTATTTCTTTTTAACAGAACTATTTCTCTACTTCCTTGCGAATGCCTATATCGTTAATTAAATGTGATGTGAACTAAACTATGAGTTTATGAATTATGGAAGTGCTATATAGAGTACGATGGTAGGCATCTGGGTGGATGCCTTAATTTAATTAATCAAGTTGCGTGTTGCGATGTGAAGAAAATATATTGATCGGTGCCACTTATCTTCTGAACACAACTCTTCATTTGAAGCCCTTTATATAATTAATTCTTATAGTGAATTTATTAGAAGGATAAAATTGTTTTAGTGGTGGAACTATATGATGTATTTTTGAGATCAAGATGACCCTATATTTAATAAATGGTGTGAATATCAGCTTCAGACATATCAAGAGGTTCGGGTGTCCACCTAATCGAAAAACGCTGAGTAGGAAAATGTATTAAGTGAACTAATGCCCAAAAAGACCCGTCTTTTTGTCCCTCACCGAAGGTCCAACAAGGTCACAAAAGGCCACCAAATTGTTTTGAATGGGTCGGGAACAAGCATGGACACAACCAGAGATCCATGTCTCCACAAACAACAACCAAAAGAAAATTGCCCTTTCTGTGTCCCCTACAGGATCCAAATTTAACAAAGCCCCATGGAAAGCAAAGCCAATGAAATCACGAGGCCACAAGCGTCTGGAATAGGTCCTCATAACATAACAATAAAAACGGAATCTACCACTCACAATATAAGCAGTAATAACTCGCAAAACCCTGGAACAAAGTTCGAAACCATTTGGGTAACTTTTAATAATCAAGTGTTCAGAGATAGTGCAACACTCTTCGAGTCTTAGTTGAGTACGCACCTCGTTTCACCAATTAACCCAACGGTTGGTAATATGCCAACAAAATTCATACCAATGGTCCGTCTCCCAAGGGCACGATACAAGTTCCAATTTTGAAATAGAGAACCAACGGTCCAAAGAGTCATTCCTTGCGAATATGATCATCCCCATCATCATTTTTCAGCATCAATGGTCCCGAGTTCAACAAAACCATTATGACAGAAACCAACCCTTAAAAAATGGCCCAGATAAATTCAAACCCTCAATTATGTGTATTTTTTTTTTTAGAATCTTCGGGAATCCATCCAACAGTCATCAATAGATTAGTTTTAAATGGTCCACTATCAATAGGCCAGTTATAATTAGAATCAACGTTCCTAATATAACGGTTAGAGAAATTCAAAACCCAAATTCACACATCATCATACCGCTAAGGTTTCTATCCGAGAGGTGGCAGGTTCGATCTGAAGATCAGGCCCATAGAAAAAAATCATAGAAGTCTATCGAACAACTGAGCCACGAGAAAATTAACACACAAAGCACACAGACGCGAACTTCCAATCTCATCTTTCATGCAAACAAAGTTCCACATTATCGTAACTGCGAGCTCGGTCAACCCATTACTCAGACAACGTCTAATCCCTCTCACTGGAGAGGGGTGGTACGAAACCAGACAGTCATATTCAACGGACACTACAAATCTAGGACCATGTCTAACCAACCCTTTCACAGTCATCGCTTTTTTACGAGCCTACTGAAATGCTCTAAAGGATTTCCACATCTCCCAACATGACAGAGCGAGATCATTATACAAAACAGAACCACTTTCATCTTGCTGAGGGATCCGGGGTCGAGCCTTGCTGCCAGCAGAGGGGATACATACAACAGATCTAAGCATTGACGACCTCCTAGTCTGCCCGCAAGTCAGAGCATTGAAAAAAGAAAAGCTTTTTTGTCTTTTGGATAAAATCTCACAACACAGGCTCAAGGGAAACCACAGAGGCGAAAACCTTTTCAAGCCCCTTTTACTCAAAGATAGAAAAATACGCCAAGAATAAGGACCTCATTCAAATACACCCCTCATCAACATATCATAAAAACTTCCAGAAGAACTATGCGATGTCGAAAATCTCATGATCCAGCTGACCCTGAAAAAAATCAGAATTTGAATACACATCTTTTTGTAATATTGGTCAGAGGGAAGCAGAACATACCCAAGTTAAAGGAGCTCCAGCCTAAATCTTTTCTTCTCGAGGGAACAATCTTCCAGCTGAGAAAAAACCATTCAGGAAGTATACTGACAAAAAGGAATTCCAAAGTTTGTCCGTACCCGAGTCCCAAATAAACACCCTCTTTTCGGCTTGAGGAAATTGGACGCCTCTCCATGATCTAGGATATCCTAAACCAGGGGATCGATAGTTCCCGAAAGACTCCCCCTTCCATAGACGTCTGGCCAAAAGTATTCGAGTCCATAATCACAGCCTCCTGAGCACAGGGGATTAAGTTCTATTTCCATATTAAGTAATTTAAAGGTCCGTCAACATTGGGTCTTTTAGTATTTTCTTCCTTCCCCTGATTCTGCAAGTCTGACAGAATGTGGACCTCATCCACCAAGGCGTCTGTTGATGACAAATCTTTAATCGCCTTTCCTTTACTTTACAAGCCTTCAAAGGCTCAACCGTCGACGGAACTGTCTATTTTTTAACAGATTTTTGCTCATCATGAGACTGCCGCCAGTTATGGTTATTTCTTAGCCTGATTGAGCAGAATCTTGCCTCTTCTTCCTCTGCATCCTGTTCAATCTCTACGAGCAGCTGCTATTTGAAATTCCACACAATAGTGTTCGTCTTACTCTAAAGTCAAAAATTAAGGGGCTAATAGCCGGGGAGTTCTTATGGAAGTGGGATGTGTAGATGGCCCTGAGTTCCTACCGTATTATGTGTTGTTAAAATTGTCTTAAATAAATAATTTGTATTTAAATAATATTTAAATTTTTAAAAAATAAAATAAAATAAATTATATAATAATTGATAATTTCAATAGTTGATTTTACATTTGATGTTTAATTCATGCAAATTAATAAATGATTTTATAGTAGTTGGGTATTTCAAACTTGAAAGTAAAGTCAAAAATTATTTTAGACAAATATATATAAAGTTGTTTTTTATGAGTATATAATTTTTAGGTTCTAGGATCATATTTTAAAATTGTTTAAAAGAGTCATGTAGCAGTTAATCTTTACCATTTTAATTGAGAAGTAATTTTATAAGATTGTAATATAATAGAAATATTGAATTGTAATTATAATTATCTTAATAAAATTTAAGATTTTTTTGGAGAATTATGAAATCTCATTAATATAATGTTAATTAAATTCAAGAAAGATAATAAAAGTGATATTTGGAGAAAATTAGATGATTGGGAATCTAGAATTTGTACATTGAATGATTTTTTTTTAACTTTTAATGTCTATGTTTATGATCATCACATTAATTGTTCAAGAATTGAAAATATATATTTTTGTTGAATAAATAATTAAAAATATAATGTTAAATGTATCTCAGTAATTTAACGACATATTCAAGGGTTATAGTTATTGATTTTTAAGTTTATATGTATGTATGTATGTATGTATGTAAGTAATTGTGTTATTCTACATGCAAATGTATATAATACATATATTAAAATTTATTTATGACAAAGCATGATAAAAACTATTAAGTCCGACCTTATTTAATACATATGGAAATAATTATAAATATGTGAAATAAAGAATAAAGGTAAGTAAATTTAAAAATAAATTTCAATTCTTGTTATATTTTATTGACCAAATTTAAATAGGATACATTATGTTATTATATAAATAGTTAAAGGATTGAAATACCAACTAAACCTTATAATAATAAAAAAATTAAGTTGAAAATAAAACATTTAAACTAATATCATTAAATAATTTTAGAAAAATGAAAATATATAAAAATAATGTTAAAAAATAATATAATAATAATGCTAGAAACAATCCAGAAAATATAAGTATGCATATTTAAAATATATTGAAATCAATAAACAAAACCAAAAAAGTATAGTTTGAAAAAAAAAAAATTAAATAATATTTAAATTAAAAAAAATTGATTTTTATAGAAAATAATTTTTTATAAAAATGTTAATAACTGGAAGTATTTACACCAAATATTTAATTTGTTAATTCAATAAATAAAATTGTTTTGACAAAAAACTTCTGAAAATTTAATTTGAAAATAAAATTAATCCAATTAAAAAATATGTAATAAATAATAAAATACACAAAAAATGATTATATTAATGTAAGATTTTGTAACATTAATAATTTATATAATTTATATTAATATGATCAATTTAGAAGAAAAATAATTTTTAATTTATTAAAATTGTTTCCATAAATTTATTTTTAATTAAAAAATTATAATTGATTGGAGTGATATTAAACTCATTTCATATTTTTTTAATAAAAATATGTCTGAAAACTTAGAAGCTTGTCACATGTCAAAAACGTAAGAACTCAAATATATAATCACCATGTTAGGTTAAATTTATTTTATTTTATTTCGGTTAAATTTGTAATTACTAAAGATTACATATATATTCAATTGACCTACAGTTGAAGGTTAAATACGAGCATCCCCATTGAGCAGAACACGATCTGTAGTTGACATATATAATTACGATCTTCAATTTAACCTAATATCACGGTATTTTTTCTTCGCGTTTATCGTTGGTTAACAATCCGATCAATACGGTAGGAGATCTTTCGGTCGTGGTTTGTTCTGGTGATAAATTCATTAAATTTCGGCCAAAATTCTGCATGTGAGAAGCTTGAAAAACTAGGTGCCGCCATTGAAGAAGTTCTTCGGCACAACAAGTTTGTTTTCACAGAGAAAGGCCAAATTGAGCATTCTTCCTCTATGGATTTGTTCTACGTCTCCGCGGCAGTGGTTCCCTTCAGCTGGCAGTCCATGCCGGGCATGCCCAAGCAGCTCCAGAATTTGGAGTTCAGGGAATTCAACGTGGCACCTCTTACTTCGCCACCATGTGTCCATTGCGATTGCTGATCGCATTCTTTTGTATCAGATTCATCGTCAAGTTTACCTCTGAAATTGTGCGACATGGTTTCAGCATCAATTGTTTCATTAAAACTTTCCCGCATGGCTTCGGCATCAAAATTTTCTGTAAAATTGTGTGCTGCCTTTCAAACTATGAAAGGGATACTGAAGCTGAAGGTGAAGAAGAATAATAAAGCTGAATATATGAATTATTCAATGTACTGCCATTGCGTGCCCTTCAATTTGAAGAAAATGAAATTGTTTCTTTTAATATATAATAAGGGTTTAGGTTTGTGTTTTTATTGCTTAAATTATTTTTTGTGGACATTTGTTTTAATAGTTTACATAAATTTTCAATATATATGTACACTTGACTTTTAATTATATAATTTCATAAATTTAAATGAAATATTTTATAAAAATATGTATGGAATATTCTTTAAAATATGGTGTTAAACTTTAGAATATAGAACATATTTGTTATTTCAAAAAATTTTATTGATCAAAATAAAAAATTATTAGTTCAATAAATTTCTATAGTATCTTGCAAGGTAGAGACTAATTATCATAAATCTATTTAGATATTCTATTAATATTAATTTAAAATGATTAATTGTTAACATGATCATAATATAACTATTTTGTATTGTTGTGACATGCATTAATATATTTTTTTTGTTTTCAGACCAGGGTTTTAATGCTTTGAACCAATTATTCGATTTGAAAAAATTATTTTTTTACTAAATATTAAGAGTAATATTGAGGCTGCGATAAATTGATATCAAAGCACGTAAGATCAACAGTGTAAAGCTCATGAAAAAAGTAAGAAAAACCACATACGTAGCTAACTGAACATTTATTCTTGCCACTTTAAAATAGTACTTACAATATTTGTAGTACTCACTTTTTTAATGATTGATTGGATAGAGAGAGCATATTTATTATTGTGAAATGCAACGATGAACTAATTTTTTAAGGCCGTGGGAAGGATTCTCCTTAAACTATAAAAACCACTCTTAATCATTTTGGTAGAAATCTGTGAGATTCACAATTACATTTGGAAGAATTGCGCATAAATAATAGTTGACAAAATTAGTTGTTTATCATTTTTTCGGATAATATTTAGAATGAAAAGTTTAGTTCGATAAGGCCATACATTTCTATGAAGAAATACATGTCATATGATTAAAATGAATTAATTTTATAGTGAACCGATTATTCAACAGAAAGATAAGTATAGCAAAAATCACCTTGTTGCCCAGATCCAATGATTTGATACTCAGGACATTTTTATTCCGACTTCCCAGTTTTGAAAACTGGACAAAAATGTCATTTGAGGAGATGATTTGAGTGAAGAATCTAAGTGATATGACACAAAATATTTTGAGCGATAAATAAATTACTCAGGAGAATATAAGTGTGAGATTCCAATCTTATTGCCTCCTTAAAAAAGAGAAATATTCATCTAAAATTGACTCATAGGGAAAATTTGACTACTATTTAGTTATAGTCAATTTTTCCAAATACAATTGTCTTAGAGAAAACTTACAGCACTTACATAAAGAAACTCTAGAATTAGGACAACTTTGGATATGTTTTACAAAAGACCATTTAGTGATAGATGTCTCTTGATGAAAACTAATTTTGATGCAATTATAATTTAACCTAATGCATGGTGGTTAGGATGAATTGATGGATACTCTAGTGTAGTAAGAAATCTATTTTTTTGGGAAATGAGAATGTGTAGAATAATAAATTATGTTATTGTTTAGATTAAGACAAACTCATATTTGATTGGCGTGAAATTCAGGCTGGGCACAAACAGAGGCCTAGGTCATCCTTATGGTAGATGTCAGGTATCAACAAAGGAACAATAAACTCAGATTCTGGAGACTGTTGCATGCTCTTCATCTGGCACATCTATTATAAACCCACTTTCGGTTTGTTGTCCATAATACACGTGGTATCAGTGTTCTCGTGTATAAATTCTTCATTAATTCTTCATCAAATTCATAAGATTTGGGGAACCATCTTTGTTTTTATTTGATGAGCTAATTAAAGACAAGAGTGGTCATCTTTATATGATATATTTGAAAGTGAGCCTGTAAGTTCAGAGAAGGGTGGTCATCCTTATATGAGATATTTGAACAAGAAATTTTCTTCACTTGAGATGCCATTTTATGATTTATGAATCTCTGATAATGTGTTTGGTACAATAGATTTGACCTCATACAATTTTTTTTTATTCAATAAATTTTTAGAATAATGTTTTGAATATAAAGAAGCTTTGAATTTGAATTTGGGATATGGTCTATAATTTTTAGAGGTGTCTGGCTCATTTATATTTTAACGATTCTTAATCCTTTTATGGATATTTTCCTTGAAAAAATGAGATATTAGCTGCTGCAGGTGAAAATGCTAGCCAAATTTCCCATATATCTTCATGTAGAATATTGTCTTTTTCTGCTTATTTAGAGAGTTGAGTTTAGTGAAATATGGTTCATTGTAATGATTTTGAAGTTACAATAGTCTGTAGACTAGAGGACGTGGTGACCTTTTTTCAGTGCACCTCTATCAAAACAAATTCATCTTGTTGAAGCAATCCGATAAAAACCTTGGAATCTATTTATAAATGTCTAATGTATGAGTTCAATTCACAAAAGTGATGAGAAAACCATGCATACTTGTTAGTAACTGTTATGCAGCTAGTTTATGATTTTACAAAGGTTGGTTTTGTTCATTGTAATGGTGTGTTTCTTGAATTTAAGTCTTTAATTGAAACTTTGATGAAAGTTAATGTGGTCAAATAAGGTTGCATTAACTCAATGTTTGTTTTGGGGAAACTTTTAATGGTCATGGAACATTTAATTGATATCTAAGATAATTAAATAATAAAAATTTTAATTTATTTTTATATTTTTTAATGTTCTTTTCAATTTTGATATAATTCATGTCTTTTAATTTGATATAAAAATTTAATTTATAAAATATTTGTTAATGTTTTTTTATGTGTAAAACTTTTCCATTGCACAACAAATAAATCATATATAGCAAACATGTTATTATTAAAGAATGTTGAACTGTATACTTCTAAACATGTATATATTTATAGGTTTAATGTACAATTATTTATTCAACAAAATTTACATTACATTGATATTTTTGAGTGTTAGAGTGTGCATGTTGCAAACCAAAAAAAAAAATCAGTAATGGCCATACTTTTACCAACATGTTTTAAAATATATATTTGTATCTATGTATATATTTAGCATATAATGAGTACTTCAACAAAATTTATATTTCATTCATGTTTTCGAGAGGTGAAAGTGTTTTCATTGTAAAAAAATAATAAACTATATAATGGATAAACTTTTACCCATGAACATTAACCCTATCATTTTATAGATTCAGAATATAATGAGTGACTCAATAAAAAATTCTACTTGAACAACATAGTCATACATGTAAACATTTCCATGAACACATTGTTAAAGAAAATAAATATGGTTAAGGTTTTATTTAAAAAAACATATATATGTAATGATATGTTATGTATGAATATTTTTGTGGATATATATGTATGAGTTGACAAGAAACCTAAATATAAATATTTGTATAACTTATCACTAAACTAATATATTCCCTTGCACTCACTTGAAACTAGTGGTTATATTATTCCACTTACATTTCTATATATGTTTGTACTTGTTGGATATATTTATGGTTCATGTTTATAATAATCATACATCTTTTTATAAAAATAATAGTTAATATTTTCTATAAGTAAGAAAGAAATTTTTGTGAAGAATGATTTTTTAGAGTGTTGTGTAATATATTTCACAATTATTTTTTTTCATAGATATTGTATCATAAAATATGTTATAAATTTACAAGAGTAAGAAAATAAATTTCTCTATAATGGAATTAACTATAAATTGAAAAGGAAATACTTTTATAAAGATATTATTGAACTAGAATATTCCTTTATAGTTACTTGAAACTTGTAGTTGTCTTCTATCAACACATATGTCAATATGATTTTTGTTTGTTTTACATAATTAAGGTTCATGTATATAACAACCACATAATATCTATAAAATCCTTTTCATATTTTTTCCATGGCATAAAAAAATATTGTGGTGTAGTTTAATATTTTTTCTTTGATAAGTTTGTATTAAACAACCACTTATATGTTAACCCATTATTATTATTCAATCATTTTTTTTATTCAACTATATTTAGTGACCTAAATTAGGAAATACCAAACATGGGTCTAATAAATAATTTTTATGAGGCTCAAAATGATAATTAGGAGTAATATAAATTGAAACCAATAAACATTTATCAAGTTATTAAGAATATATAAAATTATAAATGACCTAATATCATAATAGAAGAAATTAACACTATAATAATATGACATAGAATGATGGTGCAAACCCCATATTTGTTTAAGATACATTGGTTTTTAATGGTATATAATCACATACTAAGAAATAAGCCTTTATAGAGATGAGAGAAAATTTTCCAATGGAGTAAAACCCCGTATAAAACTAGTGTTGGGTCTTTAAATACCTCTTTAATCACATAAATAAGGGAGAATGTTCTATGTATAAATTAGGCATGGTTTTGATGTATATGAATGTACTTAAAAATATATTTTTAAATAAATTATTATCATTCTTTTAACCCACCAAAATAAATTATAAAGAATGGAAACACAATACGAAAATAATAATGATGATGATGATGATGATGATGATGATGATGATGATGATGATGATGATGATGATCAACTTTTATCATCTAAAAATAATTAGAAACTAACATTTGTCACCAATAAGTTTTTTCACAAATCATTAAAATAATACCCCATAACACAAAAAGAGGAAAAGAATATATTGCAAATGTTCAAAATAAAAGTAACTTCAAATATTAATAAAATATATCCTACCAATATGAAATGGATAGAGAGTTTCTAAAAAAATAATTAATTTTCACTTGAAAAAGTTGTAACAATGTCAGCCATGTTAGAAACTCAAGATAATTTCTACACATGCAAGCAGTTAGCTGCAGTTGAGCAATCAGTTAGTTTACATTCAGTTATTTAACTGACAGTTAGATATCAATTAGTTTAAGCTATTAACAATTAGTTTGTTTAAGCAGTTAGATGATTAGTTAATCAATCAATTATTTTCGGATTCAAATCTATTTAAAGATGCCTTGGGCATAGCATTGTAAGTAAGGAAAATAGAAGATCAATAAAATCTTATTTTTTAGAAATTACAGTACCAATTGGGTTATGTTATTGTTTATTTGTTTAAGTTCTTGTTTTTGCATGCTCTCTTTATTTTTACAAATTGGTATCAGAGCTTAGTTAGGATTTGCATAGCAGAAGCCCAAGGAGAATCGTGTAGCAAAAGTCAAGAGAAGTGCAAGAGTGAAGCGCAGTAGTCATAATCCAATGTGTGAAGAAAGAGCCAGCAAGGATCATAGAGATTGACATCAACAACCCAATTGATGTCGGCTGACACCTAGACCCACATCAGCAACAAATCAATGTCAGCACTATTACCTGGCTGACCTCGATAGTTTAATTGATGTTGGTGACTATGTTCAGAAACAACAAACCACAAAGCCATCTCAGCATGAGACATGGTAGTGAAAAATAGTATTTCACAGCCTCAAATTCCTCTTTCCAATGTTAAGAATTATGATTTCTAGGAAATTAAGATGAGAACTTTATTGTGCTCACAAGATGTTTGGGATCTAGGAGAGAGTGGTTTTGTAGAACCACAGAATGAAGCAACTCATCTAGCATAAAAATTGAGCATAAAAGGAAGAGCTTAAAGAGAACAAGAAAAAAGATGCAAAAGCTTTATTTCTCATCCAATAGGCATTGGATGAATATATTTTTTTCCAGAGTTGCAGTAGCAACGAGATCCAGATCAGCATGGAAAATCTTAGAGACTACCTATAAAGGTAATACAAAGGTAAAAATTGCTTAATTGCAATCTCTTAAGATAATTTTTGAAAATTTTCAAATGAATGATTCAGATTCAATAGACCAGTTTATGGGTCAAGTTTTGAATATAGTGAATCAAATTAGATCTAATGGAGAAACTATGATGGATTAAAAGATCATAGAAAAATACTCAGGTGTTTACGTAGTAAATTTGATGCAATAGTTGTAGCTATTGAGGAAACCAAGGATTTGGAACAGTTATCAGTAGATGAATTAATGGGTTCTTTGTTAACACATGAATCTAGAATGAATAGGAACAATACTTTTGTTGAGAATGCTTTCAAGTCATAGGTATCATTTGGCAGAGGAAGAGGAAGAGCCAAGTCAAACTTCAAAGGAAGAGGTAGAGGCTGATATGGAAGGAACAATCTAGATGAAGGAGAAAACAATAATCAAAACTACAACAATAGAGGACATGGCAACAATCACTTCTAGAAAAGTTCACAGAAGTTTGATAAATCCAATATTTAATGTTATTACTAGAAGAAATATGGTCATTATGCAAGTGACTACAAAAGTAAACAAGGATATATGTACAAGTAGAATGCTAATTACACAAGTGAATCTAGTTCTAATCTAGGTGAATCTACTTCTAATCTTGGAAGGTTATTTCTTACTTGTAATGTTACTCAAGAAAAATCTAGAGATATTTGGTTCTTAGATAGTGGATGCAATAATCATATGACAGGGAATAAAGATTTTTTTTCTAGTCTTGATTCTATAAAATCAAAAGTGAAATTAGGAAATGATATCATAGTAGATGTCATGGGTAAAGGTGTAATAAATGTTTTAGAAAAGAATGGGGAAAGAAGATTTATACCTGATGTTTATTTTGTACCTGGACTAAAGCATAATCTTATGAGTGTTGGATAGTTAGTACAGAAAGGTTACAGAGTATCCTTTATGGATATTATTTGCACAATACTAGACAAGTTTCCAAGTTACAGGTTGAAAGGAAAAGTGGACATGACCAAGAATTGGATGTTCCCTCTTCATATTCAGTGCATCTAAGGAGAAGAGGAAGCCCACTTCAAAACCATGCATCTAGACCAATCATGGATATGGCACTTAAGGTATGGACATTTACATTTTGGAGGTTTAAATTTTTTATAGAAGAAAAATATGGTGAAGGGTTTATCACCAATAGAACAACCAAGAAGTTCATGTGACAGTTGTATTCTAACAAAATAGCATAGAGAGAGCTTTCTAGTAGGAGCCTCATATAGAGCTAAGGTAATATTGGAGTTAGTCCATAGTGGTTTATGTGGACCAATGCAAACTCAATCATTTGGAGGTAGTACTTATTTTCTAACCTTCATTGATGACTTTAGTAGAAACACATGGATTTATTTTCTCAAAAATAAGTCTGAAGCCTTTGGAAAGTTTAAATAATTCAAGGCAATGGTTGAAAAGCAGAGTGGCTGTTATATCAAGGTACTTAAATCAAATAGAGGAGGTGAATATATGTCTAATTAATTTCAATATTTTTGAAAATATCATGGCATCAAAAGGCAATTGACTACAAGGTACACACCACATTAGAATGGTGTAGTAGAAAGAAAGAATAGAACAATCATGGAAATGGCAAGAAGCATGTTGAAGGTCAAACACTTGTCAAATGAATACTGGGCAAAAGCAATAACATGTGTAGTGTATATTCTCAATAGAAGCCCAACATAGAGTGTCAGAGATCAAATTCCACAAGAAGTATGGAGTGAGAAGAAATATAGTATACATCATTTCAAAAAAATTTGTTGTGTTGCATATTCTCTTATACCATCTAAATTGAGAAGAAAGCTTGATGATAGAGGTGAGAAATGCATTTTTATTGGCTATAGTGAAGAATAAAAGGCTTATGAGTTGTTTAACCCTATCTCAAAGCAAGTGATTATTAGTAGAGATGTTGAATTTAAGGAAGCAAAAGCATGGGATGGTAGCACCATCACAATTGGAGCACCAATTCGACAAATCGAAGAAGAATCTGAAGAACAAAATTTGCAAGGTGGACAATCCTCTCCTTAAGTAGGCACAAGCACTCCAATAAGAACACCTAGGAGGTTTGAACAAGGTGAATCATCTAGTCATGCATGTCACCCTACTCCAAACTCACAAGTAAGTGATGAATTAGATCCAACTCATGATACTTTAAGATCAAGATTGAAAGGTAAGAAAATGAGAAATTTGAATGAGATTTATAATCAAGAAGAAGAGAAATTAGATTTGGTTTCAAATTTTGCTCTTTTCACTCATGATCTTATGAATTAGGAAGAAGCAGTTAATGAGAAACATTGGCTAAAAGCAATGGATGAAGAGTTGAATGCTATTGAAAGAAATCAAACATGGGATATAACTAATTTACTTGAAGATAAGGATTGTATTGGAGTCAAATGGGTTTATAAGACTAAATTTGATGCAGATGGAAATGTTGAAAGCCACAAGGCAAGGTTAGTAGCAAAAGGTTTTGCACAAGAACATGGAGTTGATTATAATGAAACATTTACTCTAGTTGCTAGACTGGATACTGTTAGAATGGTTTTAGCAATAGCTGCTCAAAATAATTGGTATGTATATCAAATGGATGTAAAATCAGCTTTCTTGAATGGTTTTCTAGATGAAGAAGTGTATGTGAAATAGCCCACAGGTTATGAAGTACAAGGACATGAAGAAAAAGTTTACAGATTGAAGAAGGATCTTTATGGTCTCAAGCAAGCACCAAGAGCATGGTATAGCAAGATTGATTCTTATATGACAAACAATGGATTCAGTAGAAGCAATAGTGAGCCTACTTTGTACACAAAAATCAACAAAGGAGGTCATATTTTGATTGTGTGTTTATATGTTGATGATTTGATTTTCACTAAAAATTTGTCTATAGACACATTTAAATCAAAAATGAAGAAAGAATTTGAAATGACAGCTTTGGGATTAATGGAATATTTTTTAGGCATAGAAGTTGTACAATCAGAGAAAGGAATATTTATTTGTCAAACTAAATATGCAAAGGATGTGTTAAGGAGATTTAAGATGTTGAATTGTAAACCAACACCTACACCAGTTGCTATAAGGACTAAACTTAGCAAAGAAGACCAAGGGTCTAATGTTGATTCTACAACATTCAAAAGACTAGTTGGTAGTTTGATGTATCTTACAGCTACTAGACCATATATCATATATGGGGTTAGTTTAATCTCAAGATTCATAGAGTCTCCGAAAGATTCACATTGGCAAGTTGGAAAAAGGATATTGAGATATGTGGTAGGAAATACTGAATATGGAATTTTATATTCCACAACTAACGATTTTAGTTTGATTGGTTTTATAGGTAGTGATTTTGCAAGTAGCGTTGATGATAGGAAGAGTACTTCTGGACATGCCTTTCTTTTAGCCACAGGTGTGGTCACATGGGCATCCAAAAAGTAGCCTATAGTGACATTTTCATCAGCTGAAGCAGAGTATATAGCAACCACATCAGCAGCATGTCAAGCAACTTGGATGAGAAGAATATTGAAAGATTTATTACAAGCACAGAAGGGGTCAACACCAATCTTTTGTGATAACAAATCAGCAATTGTATTATAAAAAAGTAATGTGTTTCACAAGAGGAGGAAGCACATTGATACAAGATTTCACTTTATCAGAGAGTTAGTGAACAATGGAGAAATCCATCTAGAATTCTACAGATCTGAAGATCAATTGGCAGATATATTTACAAAGGCATTAATAAAAGAGACATTTGATTATTTGAGACAAAATTTAGGCATTCTAAATGCTGAAGTTGTTAATGGTAGAAATTAAGGGGGAGTGTTAGAAACTCAAGATAATTTCTACACATCCAAGCAGTTAGCTGCAGTTGAGCAATCAGTTAGTTTACATTCAGTTAGTTAACTGACAGTTAGATATCAGTTAGTTTAAGCCATTAAAAATCAGTTTGTTTAAGCAGTTAGATGATTAGTTAAGGATTAGTTAATCAATCAGTTATTTTTAGATTCAAATATATTTAAAGACGCTTTGGGCGTAGCATTGTAAGCAAGGAAAATAAACGATCAATAAAATCTTATTTTTTAGAAATTGCAGTAGCAATTGGTTTTTGTTCTTATTTATTTGTTTAAGTTCTTGTTTTTGCATGCTCTCTTTATATCTACAAGCCATTACTTGGCTTGCACTATAATTATTCCCCGACTTTTAGTTCCTTTTTCTCAATCTTCTTGGTTACCAAATCTAAGTGGTTGTGTAATATTTTCAAGACCATTATCCCTTTTTAACTTCATGTTTATTCCTTTGACATGTAAATAATATATCACTATTTTCACCTATATTGTTAAAGATGCAATGTTTACTTTAATACAAGTGTCGAGTGTGAAGTACGATCCTAATTGATCATGTAATGTTAGATGTTTTTAAATTCATTTTCACTATGAATATAATATTGCCATACTTATTGGTTGACTCAAATGACTTGTTAATGGACAATATGAACATCCCTTACTAATTCATTTCATTAATAATATGTTATTGATACTTTCATTGGTAGTTGTATATAAGAAAATAAATCACAAGACTTTTAGGACATGATAAGGGTGAATTCATAATCAAAATAATAAATAATATTAATTTAAAAAAATCATATTCTATCATAAATAACATTATTTTAAATATAAATAAAAGTACAAATCATCATTTTATGTTAATAGAAAAATTTAAGATAACAAAAAAGTGTACATATGCATGATCTCATAACTATACATATAAAAATATTTATACATTCAAATATGTTTTCACATAATATACAATTTCTCAATAAATTTATATCATCAATTTGTATAAAAATACAAAATCTCTTATTGTAATAATAGATTCAGGAAAGTTTGACATAGTCCATAAAATAATAATATCAAGGTGGGGCACTATATACTACTTCCTTCAGGGAACTTTATTCTCAAACTTTTATGAAAAAATATTAAGTTAAAAGATGTTTTTTTTTAATTTTTTAAATAGTTAAACTTGGGTTATATTGATCCCATTTAACTTTCACTTAATCAATCTCCTGATGCCAAAATTGAAGTAACTATTGGTTTAGAATTCTCATAAAATATTTTTGTAACAAATTATTATCCATCTTTAAATAATTATAATTAAGAATATTAGACTACTCAGGCACATATTATGTCATAATTTTCGTATAAGATGCAAGTTATGTTTCCTCATAATTTTCTTGATCTTCTAAATTTCGTCTATTTCTTGATACTACAGGCCATTGTGATTTGAGAGAATCAAAATTTCCGCTAATTTCAACTGTTATGATCATTATTTTCAAATAATTTTAATTACGAAATTGCAATGGGTGCAGCATGCAGGATCTTTTAAAGTCGGTGATACAGAAGACCAATTCAGCAGCCGGAAATGCATGAAGGGGGAGATAGGACTATAGGCCTTTGACGTGCAAGGATACGGAAAATATATTTTGGAAGTCACAATTAGCACAATACTTATGCGCGACGGCTTATATGCTTAAAATTTTATCACTGAACTCAACTGTGCTGATTTGAACAAATAACATTGAAATGCATTTGATGTTCTGTCAGACATCTTCCCCATCCCTGAAATTCAAAACATAAAACATAACATTAACAGCCTTTCATTGTGACATAAACCATAACATTTGACATGATTTCAAGAACGCCACAGGTCTAGAGATCAAAACATAGGTATAAACCTCTACACAACATAGTGAAGTTCCAATATGTAATTTTCAGTTTTTAATACTATTACAATTTGACTGTTCAGTTTTCTCTCTCTGTTTTTTATAGAGACTTGGCAGTCTGTACCCTTGTTTATATATAGAACAGTCAAATTAATTAGCAGATTAGGAAAGTCTTCAATATTCATCAATATTTTATAGTCGCAATTGGGATGTTCGCCAAAACTACCACCTATATTAATATAGAAATATAATCTAGTTGTAGTATAATCATTTTTTACCTCATTTAATGTAGTTTTTTAATATATCAACTAAAACATTACATTGTCAAAATTGGTGGAAATGTTTATTATTTGTCATGTGTATAGAGAGTTAGTGTCACAATCAAAATAAGGTTGACACAAAAAATAGAAAGCATTGTTAAGATTTTGTTTTTAAAAAATCGAAAAATATTAAAAGAAATAAACTAGACAACATGTTAAAATAACGAAAATTCAATGCAACTAAGAGTAATGTGGTTACCTTGCTTTTAATAAGTATAAAAGGAAAGGGAATGAAAAAATAAAGAAATAAATAAAAATGGTTATCCGTTTCACATTTTCCCAATTTATATGAATTTGATTTCGCAAATGACTGATTAATAATTAATTCAGAATTAATACATGATAAAATTAAGATGACATATATCCCGCCCAACCCCAAAAAAATGGAAAATCAGTTTACAATAGATGTGCCCATGCAGGGGTCTCTTCAATCTGACAGTTGATGGAAAATAATGTGAAATATTCAATTGAAGAATTTTCTATAATGCGATGGGTTCTTGAAAAAAATGGGTCCAGAACAAGGGGGTCAGATGAAATAGAGTAAAAAGGAAAAAAAAGAGAAAATAAAAACTTATATTAAAATGGCGTTGAAAAAGTAATGTAAACATATGAAAGCTGAACATTTGTTATGTACAATGGAATTGTTTTTGATATAAAACCTTATCTCTACGGTTTACCGTTAAGAATTTTAATTTTCGACACTAAATTCAAAATAAAGGAAGGTTTTGTATAGAAGAGTGTTCATTTGAGTGCCTTCATACTAAGCTATTTTAAAAAGTGTTATAGGCGATGGTGTCCATGTTTGAACGATACACATGAAGGAAGACATACATTGTTCAATATCAAGAAGTTTTTTTTTTTTTTTTTGAGATAATGACAAGATAAAAATAAACAAAGAAATGGATACTAAGCAAATTTATATCCTATAGTAATAAGGAACCAAATAAAATATCAATTAGATGGTTTAGGGTCATGCTAGTTTATGGTCATGCTAGACAAAGAAGGATATTTAGGTAATATGTGTAGAGAGTTTTAAACCTGAGATTTTATAGTGAATTTATTGTTAGCTAGTAAGGTTTGAGAAGGACTTAGAGGCTTATAATTAGAACTTTCATCTTTTCATTTGAAACATTTTGGATGTTTGTTTTGTTACATGTTTTTGTAGATTAAGTAAAAATTGGAGAGCAAGTTTAAAGTTTATAACTATTGTAAGTATGGAGGTATTATTTAGTAGTCATTTATGTTTTATACATTTAAAATATAAGATCATTTTCTTAACGGATTTTGTATACATAGAAGATGTTCAATGGATGAAAATAATATTACTTGACTATTATAGAATGTTTACTAAAATGGATATATTATGTGATTTTAAGATTGTTCTAGTTTTAATTGTACTTGTTTTTATTTTTATTCATTCTATACCGTTGGGGTTTTATATGTTTTCTTTCTTCATCTTAACTGATTTTTTATGTATTTTAGTTTAAATAATATTCATACAAAAATTTAAACCCAAGAGCATATTTTAAAAACATGTGTAAGTAGTTTTTAATATTGAGATATCACATTGAATTTGTTGTTATCCAACAACGATTGATGGGAACATGGTAAAATATATCTAATTTAAACCCAAGAGCATATTATATGATTATGTGTAGGTAGTTGTTAATATTGAGATTTTACATTGAATTTATTGTTACCCAGTGAGGTCTAGTGGGAACATGAAAAAATGTAACTAGTATGCTCATCCTTTAATTCTGTGTCTTGGATCTTTGTTTTGTTACACGTTTTGTAGCTGAAATGTGAGCCAGAATAAGGTTTATACTAATATATAGGTTTTGAGGGATTATTTAATGGTCATTTTTGTTTTGTAGATTAGAAGTATGTTATCATTCTCGTAATGGAGATTACATACATAGAAGATGTCTATTTTATACAAATGATATTAATTGAATATAAAGGAGTATTAATCGAAATGGATATGTTATGTGTTATTTAAGATTGTTATGGTTTTGATTGAATTTATTTTCATATGTATTCATAATTATCTATGTATCAATAGGGTTCTATTTGTTCTATTGTAACATTTTAGGTTATGTTTTTAGTATTTGAGATTAAGTGATATACCAATTGACTAAATTATATTTTCTTATCGATTTTTTATGCATAAACTAGACTATTAAAGACTATCAAAGGTTAATAGAAAAAAATGTTACCAATCCCTAATTTGTTAGAGTGTGTGGATATTAGGAGATTATGTTCAGTTAAAAGTGATCCCACCTCTTATTGGTGTGGAATCCAGTCCATGCACAATAGGAAGCCCATATCTCTTTTAAAAGAGAAAGCAATCTCAACAAACAAGAAAATAGAAAGCCTTTAGAAGGGACCTAAAGGAAGAAATAAGGGACCCAACCTATTTGAAAAAAAATGAAAAATAAAACCAACTTAAGAGATGAACCAAAAATATTCATAATCAAAGATGTGGAGAAGATCTTCTTGGCCACTAATTTCCACAAAAATATCTTGAGAAGAGTGGTTTAGAATTTCCCAATTAAATTTTTAACACCTAAAAAGATTGGGAATCCTTTAGATTATTCTCAAAATCTATTATTCCATGGCACCTAGAGTAGGAGACATCGGTGGGTCTAGTTCCTAAATTTTGATTTAAGTTGGATACTTCTAAGCATGGTTTATTCATCTAGACCTAAAAATTCATCATATCTTCAACCAACCTTCATTTTGGTCTAGTCACCAGATCAATAGTCATTGGTTGTCTAATATCACAACAAATTCTAATG
>JARHVA010000292.1:837500-852500 GCA_037957365.1 Torreya grandis | reverse complement strand
ACTCTAACTTCTTAAAAAATGAATTGAAGTCAATCATTACTCGATAAATTTTATTGGAACCCCCATTTTTATGAAAATTCAAAATGACATTGTATTATCCTCCTAGAATCCAATACAGAACCCCTAAACCCCATTCAAAAAGAGTAATCTATCCAAAACTATATTTTTGGTAATAGAATTAGCTGACACATAAGCATTGTACAAGAGGAAGTGGTCTATGATATAAATTTCATTAACCATCACATCAGTATTCTAGATATCATTGAGTATCATATGACACTGATAAACCTTAGAATGCCACCAAAAATATATTCCACCCATTCATTCTAAAGCATCTTTAACTAACCAATTCACCCCAAACTGACATGATTTTATAACACCAAGCATTTTATCTATACCTACCATTGTATCATATATCATGATAAAGTTTGGCTTCCAAAACTCAACTAATATATTAACCAATTGACACTTTTGAAAGTCATGTATGGATTTGACATTTGAGAATAATATTTTCATAATGTCCTAGTGGAATAGGATACTTTGCCATCTAGCTATATTCGAATGAGGTTTTTTTGGATCCCCTAATCTAATTTATTATTTGAATATTCTTTTTATTTTATTTTTTCCACAATTTGTTAGTGGCCAAGTAGAAGTATTAATATTATAATGACCTTAGATTTTATTATCTTTAGATTATCTAATTGTGAAATGAGTTTCTTCAAATTTCAAATTTATGTTCGTAGAAGTAGAAGGGTTGCTCACTTAATTCTTAGTGGGGATAATAAAATAATTCTTCAGAGGAGGCTCGAGCATCATATAAAAATATTTCCCAAGGGGATTAGGGCCTAGGTTCATCCCACTTATCAGAGGAAGAACAACATGGGAGAATTTTATTTACATGAGAAATATACCATTTCTCTTGAAGACCTTTATTTTTATCAACTATAGGTTTATCTTAAAATTTTATTGATGGTACGAAGGGAGAAAAAATATAAGATTTAACCTATCAAAAAACAATTGTATGACCTCTCATATTCTTCAAGTCTTGATTCTATAACATACATACTAGGTTAGAAGAATCAAGATTGATGTTTCTAGGTGAACCAATCTTGTTGGTAAATAGATGTTAGTTTTTTTATCTCAAAATAGCCAAATAAATAATCAAAAATCTTAGGAGTCATAAATCTATGAACCAAGGATTACGATCTATATTACACCCCTTATTTTTGATAGAAATATTCTTAGAGTGTTTCTAACCTGGACAATTCTTTTTTGTATGGGCAATTTTTCTGCTCTAAATGTTGCAACTAAATACCAAATTGTAATAAAAAAAATCTATATATGATAAAAGGAACATTTTTTTTTGATAAAACAAATAAATTGTTGAACAACATAGATCAAAATTTTAATGGAGCAAAATAAGATAAATATAGTCTATATTATTCCACTAAGAATTTTATGGTTATAATGCTTTAATAATACCATGCGATTCATTGATAAAAAACAAGAAAAGTATAATAAAAATAGCTAAAACAAAATCTAAAAGCATAAAATATCTAACATATATGAGAAAAACATAAAACAAATCATTTTTTTCTTATTTAACATCCTCCCTAAAATCTGATTTTGTGGAACTTCTCATTCTCATACATGTCTTCAATATTTTAAAATCTTTTGAGTTCAATGGCTTTGTAAATATGTTATAGATTTTCTCCATAGATCTTCAATGTACCAATTTGATTTATTTTCTTTAACTAATTCTCTGGTGAAATGAAATTTTATATCCAAGTGTTTGATTCTACCATAAAAGACTAGATTTTTTGACAATGCGATTGATGAATTTTTAACACAAAAGATAAATTTTTATTTTTATTACAAATGAATTAGTTATCCAAATGTCTTCTTCAACCATACTACATGAAAACTTGCTAAAGTTGCCACTACATATTCTGCCTATATAGTAGATAATGTAACAATAGGTTACTTCTTTGATGACCAAAGAATTTCACCTAATTGAAGATAAAATACAAATATAGAAGTACTTTTTCTATCTTCAATGTTACCTAGCCAAGTGCTGTCAGTGTATCCAAAAAGTTTCAACTTATCTATCCATTCATAAAATATGCCATCATTAATGTTCCTTTACATACTGAATTATTATTTTACCTTCTTAGAAATGTGTCTCAAGAATACTCCATGAATTTGCTAATAATTCTTTCATTAAACATTAAATTAGGCATGGTCGTTATTTAATACATCAAACTTCCTACTAAGCTTTTCTACAAAGTAGGATCAACTCTTCTATTGATATCTTTCATTCTCAACTCTGTGCCCATAGAAATAGGCGTGTTTACAATCTTGCTATTTTTAAGTCCAAGCCTCATTAGAATATCAAGAGCATACTTTTTTTGATAAATAAAATTACCATCACTAATAAATTTAAAAAATTTATTCCAAAAAAATACTGCATCATTCCCAAATTAGACATGTCAAATTCTGTCTTCATTAATCTTCAAATATTTTCAATGATACCTTCCCTATATCTAGTATAAATGAAATCATCCACATATATAAAAACTATAATCATTTCTCCTTGATGATTTTTATTAATAAACAAACTGTGCTCAAAAGGACATTTAAGAAAACCATTATTTTCAAAATAAGATTCAATTCTACTATACAACTCTAGGTGATTATTTCAATACATATAATTCCTTTTTGAGTTTTGAGCACTTTACTGTCGGTTCTTTTAATTAAAAATCATAGTGGTTATTCTATGTAGATGTCTTCCTCCAAAAGTCCATTTAGGAATGCAGATTTGATATCCATTTTCAATATCTCCAATCTCTTCTAGGCTATTAGTATAAAGATCATTATGGTGGTATCCATCCTTTCCACTAGTGTAAAATCATCATTATTTTCTATGACTACTTTTTGTTTAAAGTCTTTGTCTACCAACCTAGATGTAACCTCCTTTGTAATAGTAGATAGATATGCATTGCTACTTCTCTTCCATGCATTAAGATTCCCTATAAATTAACATGAGTATATGTCTTTTATGTATTTTACTTTTGTTGTTTATTACCCCCACTTTGTGACAAAATCTTTCGTGAGCACTTGATTAGATTTTTTAGCTTTACTTATTACTAGTATAGTAAATATGAAGACATTAGAGTTATTTATGGTTATTATATAGTTTTACTTCACTAGAGGCTTCAGAACCCTCCCTAATGATCTTATTATGGTAAGATATCCCCTAATTGATTCTACGAAATCCATTATATGTCACATTATTGATTATCTAATGTATTCCCAATAGGAAGTGTGAGCAGGATCTATCTTCTCTAAGTTAGGATTGATTTTTGGATATCATGCAACTTTGATTGCATACATTATGGTGAACCCAACACGAATCTCACCATTATAGGGTTTATTTCATGCTTTTCATTTCTATCATTTTATTATTTTTCTATATTTGGTATACTAGGTTGACAAGGCTAGTATGGTTCTAACTTTTATGTTCTAGTTTAGCACATTGTCATATCATAATGAATTTATTCTTTATATATAGGTCTTAATCAAATATAGGTTACTGGATTAGACAAGTCAACATAGTACTCTTCTATAATTTTAGATAACCAACTAAGTGAAGCAAATCAACTTTGTCTTGCAGTCAACATCCAAAACAATAGACTAAGTTGTGTAGGTCAACATAAGCTTCCATTCAGCATTCAAATAAAAAACTAAGTTGACCAAGTTGACTTAGCCTTGTAATTGACATATGTAAAAATGAACTCAGTCATGCAAGTTGACTTAGTCTTCTAGTAAACATCTAGATAATAAACTAAGTCATCCAGGTCAATGTAGTATTCTAGCCAACATCTAGATAATAATATAGGCTAACCACATCAACTTCATCATCCTAAAAGGCTTCAAAAAATAGGGTTTCATAGAAGTAGGTTGACCTACTTTACTTAGTTGGTAGAATTTGGAAACAACAGTTGAGGTACTTCAACAAAAAAATTCAATCCTAATCATCTTATAAACCACCAAGGTTACTTTTTTTAATCTATAATTCAATTCAATACTTCATTAGAGTTTTATTTTATGAAAGTTTACAATACTTCATAAGAGTTCTATTGCCACCAAGCTTTTATCCAAAATCTTTGTTGGTGCTGTACCTGAATGGTAAAACCAACTTCCTAGACATTAAATCTCACACCTAGAAGATCTATTCAATTATCTAATGAAGGAATTCCAACATGATGACCTTCCTAAAAATAACCTTAGCCATTTCATCAATACCATGTAACTTCCTAATGAATCTGCTCACACTTTCATCAAATGATGCAAGTCTATAGCTCAAAAAGTGGACTAGAAATCAAATTATTATTCTCTTTTAAAACTATTTGTTACTACTCTTAAAGCTCCCCTTTAATACAAAGTTCTAATCTTTCATCATAAAACTTTAGAATAAGACTTAGACCAAGAAAAAAGGCAATACTTTCTTGTGACTTAATTTGAAACACCTCAAACAACTACTAAAGAACCATTCTAATCATTTTTTCATAATATTAATTTATTTAAGCCTTCCCAACCACAAAATGGACAATCTAGTTAAACCAATTTTAACTGAAGCCACCCACCCTAGAGTTTAGAACAACTTAAGAAGAAATTTAGACCCTTTAAACCCATGAGCTTGGATCCTTCTAAACCTCCACCAAAATGGTACAATCCTGATAAGTTTTGTTGATGGAATGCCACTATAGGTCTTTCTCATGAGTCTTATCATGATATTCACATAATTATTCTTTCTTCTTTTCTTGGTCCAGTTTTTGATATTGATACTCTCACAAAACAATGTTATCATGACTATATTAAATCTTTTCAACTTCAATCTAAGGAACCATAATCACATCAACATCAACTACCTAATGAATAAAAAAAAGTATCCCACACCCACACCCCATCCACTAATGTTGTTTAAACCATAATTGATACTTTTTACTACACCAATAATGAAAGGATAGCTATCATGAACAACTTTAAACATATCTTTGCATCCATTTATCCTCAACCTCTTAGGACACTTAAACGAAAGGAGTACCTAGTTCAAATACCTAATCCAAAGCATATCATACATGATCCTCCTATACCTCTTCATATCTCTCTTACACATCCCATGTCACATTCCACATCCTTAAAATCTAACAAACCAGCACATTTACCTATCTCCAAATGCACCTACCAGCCTAGTATAAATAATTTTAATGGTTCAATGATTCATCACTCCACCTCACATGTTGGGTCATCTTGTGATTTCTACCCACATGTCCCTTCAAAATTTGGGGTATCTTACAATACCCATCCCTATATACACTTACCCATTTGTGCATATTACTATGCACACCATTATTTTACAATGCATAATAATAATAAAATTCAACTTCAAGAAATATTATGAGACACATACGCTTGAATTTCACATGCTCATCATTAATATAGAGGTTAGCATAGATCTTTATTGTTATTTTTTATCTCATGTTTCTTTGTTTTTGTATCCTTTAATTCTTTTAGTCACACTTTAATATCATCATTCTTGCCTTTGGGTTCTTTATTTTTCTTACACATTACATTTGGCATTTTTTTAAATTTTTTTTCTTAGATATCTCTTTCATTTTTATCTTTTTATGACATTCTTTGCATTAGTATCATTATTACTAATTTTCCCCTTATTTAACATTCACCTTATTGGTGTTCACCTTATGATTGTAGTCTAAGACCATGGATAGGACCTAGCCTCCCTCATAGATTACCACATTAAAATATATTTATATCACTTTTCAGGATGACTACCACTTTACTTGGTGATTGTGCTAGATCAATTATAGGTGATCATGGTTTATCTAAGTGACATGAATATCATAGCATATACCTATCCCTTTTACAACACTATTTCACCTCCTTATGATCAGCTATGATCATATTCAACATTGCATCAATTATTACATAGATTGATCTCTCATCGTCCCCATATTTCCCTTATTTCCTTTCATTTGAAGCTCACAAAGACAAATTTTGATATTGCGTACTTACTTTTGGGAAAGTCTTGAAGTTTTTAGATACCTTGGCCTTTAGGTCCTTTTCTCTAGTGAGCAAATGTAAGCTCTCTTATGTTTGTCACTTATTTCATTCAAGTTTGGATCTCTGAATACATATGGAGGAGGAATATAAAATCCAAAACAAGTTAAAATCCAATTATAATATACAAAAAGAGCAATGATCCAAGGGAAAAAATATTAAAATTTAGATCACACCAAAAGATGTGATCTATATTTTACACATATCTTATATTAGTCAAAGCTCAAAATCCACAGTTGGTCTCATGACGGAGTCGAGGCTCATTGGGGTTTGGTAGGCTAGTAGACTGGGGTAGGAGGTATCATTATATCATACTATATCTAGTGGCACCTATATTCTCATGCAAGTACTAAATCTTCATATTAGATTGATGGATTTATAAGGGATCTTGAGGAATGGGTACCATGTTGTGGGAACATAGGTATATTTTACTTTTCAAGCCTATAGCCTTCATGGGATGATCTATGTACTTTGCTTGTTATCCCAAGCTTTGTGTTCATTAGTCAAAGTATCTTAAGTCCTTGATGTTGATAGTTTTTATCATTTATCACTTGCCTAGTGTGTCTCATTCTTTTTAAGGATGTTCAAATCACCCATGTGGTGCCTCACATTCATTATTTACATCATATTTTCCTTATATTCCCCTTGTTGGATATTAATTTTAGTTGATCACATCCTTGATGACATCTACTTTATTGCACCTTTTGGTTTATACTTTGTGAGTTATATTTTAAGAACATGGATATGAACATACCTTTCCTACAGACACCCTTACACCATTTATTAGCACACCATCTCAATTTCATAATAGTCATGTCATTAGGTGATTGTGTTTTCTTACATTATATCTCAGAACAAGCAGTAAGTTTGAGTTTTCATGCTTTAGAGCTTTTGAATTTCATTTATCCATCATGTTCTTTTTTCTTTGTGGACATCAATTATCTTACATATGAGATTTGAAATTATTAAATTTTTCTATTTATGTATGACTTCTTCATGTTGGTCTTCCATCTTGACATACATTTAATTTTTAGTCATTCCTATTTTTATTTATGTTTAGTTCAATAGGCCTATCTTACATGGGGTTAATTTTCACTTTCTTACATATCTTTCTTAGAGTTTTCTTGCATTGATATTTCATTTTTCATGCTTCCCAATGTTATTTATTATGTTCTACATTCCTTTTTGTCATTTCTATTTTATATGTTTTCCAATGTTATATAGTGTGTTCTACAATCATTTTTCATAAATTTTCCATCATTTTTTCATTTATTTAACTTTAATATTCTAACCTAGCCTTAATCATCCTAATTTTCAAAATTTTCTAAATAAATCATTGCTACATTAACCATCCTACATATGCACAAATTGATTCTATTGTTAATCTTATATCACTAGGGTTTATTAAATGCAAGTACTACACCTCCATGATCAAGACTAGGATGTTTGCATGTAATCATTTAGAAGAAAGGTAAGTTAAGGTATGTATATGGTATTTTTAGTTACTATAATTTCATTATAGAATTAATTTTTGTATGTCATTTTTATTTATCTCTATTTTTTGTATTTCTATATTCTTTCTTGAACTACCATCCCCTGTTATAGTCATGTGACATGTGATGAGCTTTGAGTAGGGTATATTTATCACATAATATTTTTAAACTTTACCACTTACTAACACTCTCTATCTTGCTAAAGCCATTGATTTTCAAACTCTCTGAATGCATTCTTTAAGGGGTGAACCAAGAAAGGGGTGGGAAGACCATTGGTGCTTTGAAGGATTGTTGTCCCTCTTATCACTTTATATCTACACACTTGTCTCCTAAAAATCATTCCCTTGAGATTTACCTCTTCTTTTGAATCCTCCTCTAGTCTTTTACCACCCTCATTAGTCGTTTCCCTAATGTAAACCCCTTTTTTCATTTTACATGATTAAGTGATCTAGGTTGAATTAGTATTGTTATTTATAAAATTTACTAGGAACTAAGTCAACACTGGATGACATAGGTAATTATCTAGTTATATTTTTTTTATTAATTTCAATACTAGGTCGACTGTGTCCACCATGTTGGAAGAAAATTTTAAAAGGTCTTAGGGTTAGATTTGTCTAAACATACACATTTATTTCCTTAAATTATCATGAAGAAAAGAAGTAAGAGATATTTTGGATTTGCCTATCCAACATTCTACTTGAGGATCAAGCTTAGGGTTTCATACTTTGATAAATATATTGTCTTAGGGAGAAGTCTTTTAAACTCATTGATAGGTTGTGTAGCCTAGAGATGATTTGTCCTTATCATTATTACATATTATCATCATTACATACCAAAACAACCTCCTATGAATAACCTTATCGAAGAGAGAGATTGAGGCTTGTTGGGTTCAACTATAATGTTAAGTATTACTAACTTTGTTCCTCCTTTGTAAGAGTAGATAGACATACATTCATAATTATTTTCCATGTATTAAGATTCAATATACATTATTGTAAGTATATGTATTCTATACATGTTTAATTTTTTTGCTTACTACTCACACTTTGTGAAACAAGAATTGGTGAGTACTAAATTATATTTCTTTGATTTACTTATTATTAGTATAGTGAATATGAAAACATAGGACTTAGTTAGGGTTATTTCATAGATTTACTGGACTAGAGCCTTTGGAACCCTCCCTAGTGTTCTGATTATGGTAAGAGATCCCTTAATTCGGTCTAGCAGATCCATTATTTGTCATGTTCCTGATTATCTAATGTATCCCCAATCAAAAATGTAAGTTGGATCTATCTTCTCTGAGTTAGGATTGATATGTGGATCTAATGCATTTGTGTTTGCACATGACATCTAATTTTATCTTAATAGGATAGAACCATTATTTTATACTATAATAATTAATGCATGTAACTATCTCATACTGGATAATTATTTTTCTTGTAATGGTACACAAAAATCTTAATGTAGTGGTTCTAATAGTTTTAAATCTTTCTAGGCATTTACAATTGTCATGGGACCTCTATGCATTTATACAACAATATATCCATTACATTATTAGTTATGTCTTTTGATCAAGGATGGAACTATTACCATTTTTTAAAAAGTAGAATATTCAATCCTCTAATGTTAAAATAACCAAATCCAAAGTGCCATAACTATGTCATGTCATTCATAATTGCATCAAAACTTAACCACATATTCTAGTGAATTTTTAGTAGAAATGTTTTTCTTTGTAGTAATGGGAACATTTATAATAAACATATTCTATCTATCAATAAATACACAAACTAAATATATAAATTCCATAACATGCGCCTATTATAGAATTTAATCCATACTTATGACATTATGTTTCAAACAAGACACATAGATTACATATACAATGTACTTCTTCTCTCCATGCTTGGTTCTAATTTATGTCATCTATTTACCCATAATAGGTGTCATTGTATTATCTCCCATCTTCATCTCTGATTTGATGGTTTCATCCAAATCATAGAATAAATATTTTTTTTCCTATCATGTGATTATTGTACACACTATCAAAATACCATATATCATTATGATTTTATTCAATTGTGTTACATGCCAATAACACACATTCACCTATATTTTCATATTCATTTGCATATTTCCCTTCTTATTTATTATGATCAAATACATTTTTTCTATATTAATTAGCATAATTACCTAAATTTTGATATTAATAGCATTAAACAGGAGATTTATCATATGTATGTGATTTTTTACCTCTTCACTAATACAATCTACCTCCTCTTTCTCTAGTTTGATTATTATTATCCCATTATTCATAAATACCTCTACCACCCTCTAAATTTGATATCTTTATTAATATTGGCCTCCTATACCTCTTTGATTTATTCCTTTACCTTTTTATGACTTAGATGATCATGATTCTACTCCTTTATCCTTAATTGCTATCTTGATTTTAATAGCTTTATCAAATTATGGTTGTGTTGATTTATTAAGTATTTTCTCATGTGTGTTGAGGAAACCCATGATATCATCAATTATTAAAATTGACATGTACTTTGATTCTTCAATGTCTATGACTATTGGATCATATCTGGAAGGAGGGCACCTAATAATCTTTTCAACACTCTTCTATTCTTCTACAATTTCACCATTCATTTTTGTTTCATTTGATATTCGTATAGTGCATGTGAAAAATTCTCCAATATTTTCTTCATCACTCATTTGTAAACTTACAAAATCATTTACAAATATAAAAATCTTGCATAATTCATACTTTGAAATGAATTTGTAAGTATATCCCATGCCTCCTTTGACTTTATTGTAGCTGCAATAGTTGGGATTATTATTTCCTCAACTTAGTTCAAGATGAAAATAGGTACCTTATGATCCTTCTTTTGATTACATTTCAAGATATCTCATTCAAAATGTGTGAGGTCAGCCAAGGATGTTACATTAATGGGTTATAGATATTATTCCTACATCAAATCACATATATCCTTGGACCTGAAGATACTCTTCATCTGAATACTCCAATACTCAAAATATTTATCATTTAACTTTTGATTTTGAAGTGGCAATGAATTAACATTATACATTTCTATGCCTGAGCTCTGATACCAATATATTGTAATTAACATCTAGATTATGATAAAAAATTCTATTTTATATAAAATCAACATAAATTTTTTGCTTAAAAAATTAAATGCTGAACACAGAGGAAAATTTATAATGGAGAAAAGACCATAAAAATATAAATTATATTATTTTTATTTAAAAAGTGAAGATTAAAAAGATTTAAGAAGCCCAAGCACTTCCTAGAAAAAAACCAAAAATAGTAAAATCAACTAAAAACTAAAAGCATAAAAGATCTAATAGGTACAAAAATAACAAAAATAAAACATAAAAAGACAAATCAAAATTTTTCTAGTTTTAACAATAATTTTGGATTTTTGTTTCTAATATATTTTTTATTACCTTAATATATTATGATATTCTATTATGAGGAATTTTTTTAGAGTTTCCCTGAGCATCTAGTCATTCCCCCAAATCCACATCTTTCTGGAACTCTTTATGTTGAGCTTCCACCTTGGTTATTGTATCATAACAGTTACCAATTTTTTTAATTCCAAGTTCCAAATGCATTTTTCACATCTTTCAATTTTTGATATTTTATGAAACATTTCAACCCATTCAATTTCTTTTCCATTATTTTAATGAAGGATGTCTCATGAAGCCACATAAATTTAAATTCAAAAAAGATTCCCTTGGGCTTTAGTTTTTATTATTTTTGAGAAAAATAGGCCAATGATTTAAACCTCCAAAATGTATGACCTTTGATATGAAGGAGAATTTCATTCCTAAATTTTCTAAGATAACCAAAAAAACTATCAAGTTTTTATAAAATCAATTGGTCCCATTGTTGTCTTTCTTCCCTGTGAAGCTCAGACCATAAGTTTTAAAATAAAAAATAATATATACTTGAAAAAATTAATTTAAGTTAATAATCCCATAGTTAATTATTTTATAGACCCCATTTTTCTGAAAACCTTGAGAGAGTCATAGAAGTATCCTCCTAGAATCTAATCCGTAGTCTCTGGACTCTATTCAAAAGGAGTAATATATCAAAAATTAGCTTTTTGGTATAACAAATAGTTGGAACATAGACATTGTACAAGAAGAAGTGCCATTTTTTATAAATTTCATGAATCATCACATCAACAATCTATCTATCATAGAATATCATATTATAATGGTAATTTTTATGACTATAGAGAATAACTAGTCCATCAACACTGGGTCTTTATGTAGTTTCTTTCTTCCCCTAATTTTGAAAGTTTGATAGAATTTGGACCTCATCCACAAAGGCATCAGTTGAAGATAAATATTTAATAACCTTTCCTTCACAAGCCTTCAACGGCTTAACTGGGGATAGTACTATCTAATTTTAAACATAATTTTTCTCATTCTTCTCATCATCAGACTCCCACCAATTATGGTTATTTATTATCATGATTGAGAAGAATCTTACCTCTTATTCCTCTACTTCCTACTCAATTTCTATGAGAAACTAAAACTTGAACTTTTACACCATAACACTCCTATTATTTTAAATTCAAAAATTTTGGGGTAATAAATGGTGATTTCATATCTAAGTGGCACAAGTGGGTGGGCCTGAGTTCACACTATATCATGTATTGTTAAAATTGTAACTTAAATATATAATTTATGCTCAAATAATATTTAAATGTGGCAAAATAAAAAAGATGAAATTAGATTAAATCATACTATAATTGACAACCCTAAAAGTTAATTTTACACTTGGTTTTTAATTGGTACAAATTAATCAATTGTTGTATAGTTGTTGGGTCTTTCAAACTTGAAAGTAATGTCAAATTTTTTTGTAGATAAACATATATAAAGTTGTCTTTTATGAGCTTATAATCTCTAGGTTATAGGAACATATTATAAAATTGTTTAAATAATTAAACATAAATCCATTTAGGTATTCTATTAATATTAATTTAAGATGATTAATTATAGACATAATAATAATACAGATATTGTGCATTATTGTAAAATACACTTGTGTGTGTGTGTGTGTGTGTGTGTGTGTGTGTGTGTGTGTGTGGGCTAGGGTTTTAATGTATTGAACAAATGATTTAATTTTAAATAAAGTTTTTTTTAATAAACATTATAGTAATACTAAGGGTGCAATAAATTTATATCAAAGCATGTAAGATTGGCAATGCAAAGCTAATGAAAAAAGTATGATAAACCACATACTTAACTAAGTGAACATTTAATCTTCCCACTTTAAAATAGTACTTTTAATATTTATAGTACTCACTTTTTTAAAGCTTGATTGGATAGAGAGAACATATTTATTTTTGTGAAATGGAAAACTAAAATAAATTTTTAATGACCTGGGAAGGATTATCATTTAACTATAAAAATCACTCTTAATTATTTTGGAAACATTATGTGAGATTCACAATGACATTTGGAAGAATTTTGCATGAATACCAATTAACAAATTTATGTGTATATCATCATTTTGTAAAGTGTTTAGAATGAAAAGTTTAGTTCGATAAGGCCATATATTTATATTAAGAACTATGTGTCAAATGAATTAAAATAAAAATTAATAAATATTGAAACAATTATTCAATAGAAATATAAGCACAAAAAATCACCTCGTCACCCAGATCTAATAGTTTTATAATTGAGAGACTTTTATGCCATCTTCCTAGTTTTCTAGATTAGATGAGAATGTCATTTAAAGAGATGATTTGAATGAAGAATATAAGTGATATGAGACTAAATATTTTTAAGTATAAGTATAATACTTGGGAGAATATAAGTGTGTAAGATTCACATCTTAATACATTCTTAAGAAAGGGAAATATTCATCTAAAATTGAATCATCGAGAAGATTTGACTAATATTTAGTTATAGTTAATTTTTCCAAATAGAATTGTCTTAGATAAAATTTAAAACACTTAGGCAAAGAAACTCTAGAATTAGAAAGACAACTTTGGATATGTTTTATGAAACAACATTTAGTGATAGATGTCTCTTGATGACAACTAATAGTGACGAAAATATAATTTAGCCTAATCCATGGTGGCTAGGATGAATTGCTTGATACTCTAATATACTAATAAACATTTTTATGGGAAATGAGAATGTGTAGAATAAATTGATTAATTTATTGTGTAGATTAAAATGAACCCATATTTAATAGGTGTGGAATTCAGGTTAGGCATAAATAGAGGCTCGGGCCTCCCTTTTGGTAGATCTCAATAATCAATAAAGGAACACCAAACTAGAAAGCAAAAGTAGATAAACCCAACAACCCAACATAACCCATGTAGCAAACATGATAAAAGAAAAGAAATAGAGATCCATCAAGGTCTGAAATGGGACTTAAAACCAACAAATCATTAGTAAAATGTAGTGGGGTCTCAAAAGGGACCCAAGCCCTACAAATATCATTAAAATAAAATGGATCACATTCAATCTTATAGTTATAGAATTTAGTTAGAACCTAAAACTGGAACAAACTAGTGATTTACTTGAATTGGGACCAACATGGACACAAAATGAGGACCACATCTTGAAAAGATTAAAAATTATAAAGGTTTCACAGATCCCCACTTCCATCTAAATATTAGAGTAGGGATATTCATCTTATGGGTAAGTCTAGGATCCCAAAAAAGACACATAAACACATTAGAGCCTATAGGTTTTAAACTAGGTCCCACCAACTAGGGAAAATGACTTTCAGATTGGTGTAAGAACCAACCTAGGATAATAAAGAGGGAGACATGGTCTCCATAGTTCAATTTTGATAGGATCAAGAAGTAGGTAAGGATTCTAAGGGGAGTCTACTAAATATTTCAAAGTGATAAAAGGATTCTTCAATGAATCAACAAAATAATTTATAGAAAGATTCTTTAGGGAACACATGAAAGTAACAGAAGAAGGATTCCATTATGAATCCATGAGATAACTTGGATGATTCCCTATTTAATCCACATAAAAATCTTAATAGAGATTTCATGGCACTACACTCAACCACTTTTAATGTAGTCATTCTGCATCCTCTAAAATCAACATCAAAATGGTCACTATAGCCAACTAATTATCCTAATCACTAACAAATACCCATAAAAGAAAAAGAAAATCTATGTCCCAAATACTAAAATAGGGTATATTCCTTGAGGGTACCTCACCTTAAAGGGGGATAAAATTTACAAAAATTAAAACAAAAGCAAATGTAATAAGAAAAAAACCCACCATTTAGTCTCACAGTTACTACCACTAAAATAATGATCCATAAAAGAGGACTTAGAACCTATGAAATATT